>NDFZ01000970.1:0-12365 GCA_002192655.3 Mamestra configurata | reverse complement strand
GATAAAAAAATACTTCTCTATATAACCGAGCGAGTTTAGGCAGTGTTTTGTGGAACAAGGTAAGAAATTGGTTGACTGTAAAGTCGGTTTACGGACGTGCGGACGATAGTTTAACGTGACAACGTCATAACAAAACATTGATGAAATGATCGTCNAACAAAACATTGATGAAATGATCTTAACGTTACAATGTTGTGCGTGCAGCCGGCGTTCATCGATTTATTAGACGTTGTCACGTCAAAAATATGATATATCAAATTTTGAAAATAAAATTTAGGAAATTCTAAATCTTAATGCAAATCAGTTCCAACAGTATAAATTAAATACTAACCGACGATCATAGAAGATTTTTCACTTAACTACCAATATCAAACAATGATACAAAATAAGTATCTTGTAATTTTGGTAATAATCAATTTTGTAACAAATTCTTCAGTCTATCAGTCCAATGACGTCCACAGCTGGACATAGGCTATCTTAACCGCCAACCACATCAACCAGTCTTGTGCTATATAGACATCATGCAGCGGATTCTCAACAAAAGCAAGCCCTCTAATTTTAGTTTGACTTACGAACATTTAAAACGTTCTACGACCTCCAATGGTCCCACAATCTTAAGCTCACACGCCTTTACCTGGCGATACCCGGGCTCCCCTGGCATTACACTTGCAATACTCTGGCACTACCCTGCCACGGCCACAATGATCCCATAAACGCTTTCAAGTATAATAAGATTAGTTTAAACCGTTCGTCTGCCGATCCTTGGACGTATCTTGGTACAAGGGAGAAGATGGAAGCGGGACAAACAAGATATCCCTGAATTTTTCCCCGACTACCGCGAAGTAAGAAGGAGGGTTATTATCAGTCTTAGGGTGTTACCACACCAATCGGTCGATCGTCGATCGATGGTAGAATGGATTATTCGGCGTCGATCGATAGGTTCTACATCACCAATCGATCGATTGTGGATCGATGTCATCGATCGAAGGTAGAATGGATTAGTTGAAGTCGATCGATAGTTTCTACTTATTTCTTCGATCAGCCAAAGCTAGCACACCAATCAATCAATGTCGATTGATTGGTGTAGTAACACCCTTATAACTATTTTGCAATAACCATTTTGGACAAATCGACTAGATAGTCGATTTGTGTGTGTGTTCGGAGTCAGATCACTAACAAACGACATTTGAAAAGTGGACATGACATTGGTTTCAAAATTGAATAGCAATGAATAGTATGCCAATGTTTCCTGTAATTATTCAGACATTACTTTCACCTAAGATAGATAGAACTTTAAGGAAACTCCACTCCCTAAGGGAACTTAATTAACTCTGTAACTCACCGTGAAAACTTAGTTGAAGTGAATATGAAGTGGCTGTCAATTCATCCAGTCTGGGTGGAATGACAGTTCACTCCCAGCTCACTCCACCTAAGTTTCGACGGTGACGGGTTGTCGGAATAGACCGGCTGGTTCGTTGACCCGCTACCTGCTACATCTTGAGTCCCGTCTTGAAGGTGCGCGCACACCAGCGGGTCGGCGGGTGAGATTAGCCGCAGTTACTATGAGACGACTTTATTAGCGCCGCCACTTACAGACGATCTGGGGTGAACGGAGCGCTTTTCCACAACCCACGACTCTTCGTTGCAAATAGCTATAAAAAACGTGACATCTCAACGTTATTCATTAATAGCTCTTGCGTCATTTTTGGACTATTGGTTATGAGTGTATTTTGAAAAAAGCGTTTTCAGTGCACATTTTTGAAAATAGATTACTTTTAGAGCGCAATCAAACATAAACAAGTTAATTAAACAGTCTTTT
This sequence comes from Mamestra configurata, assembly GCA_002192655.3. NCBI lineage: Eukaryota > Metazoa > Arthropoda > Insecta > Lepidoptera > Noctuidae > Mamestra > Mamestra configurata. The sequence goes on along the minus strand of NDFZ01000970.1, from coordinate 10,546 downwards.
TATCGACTTAATTTGGAATATTTTATTAAAGCAGCCTATAGGTAACCGTTTCCAGAGTCTCATTTATTCCTACTCTGTATCAAAATTCATCAAAATGGGTTCAGTGATTTAGGCGTGGAAGCGAAACAAAGAAACTAACTTCTGCGTTTATGCTATTAGCTAGGATTCAGTATTATGTTATTTGGATAGACTGACAAAAAATAGACATGAGAATATTTACAATAGGCACATACATTTTCAAAGTAAATGACTTTGAAATATCTCCTGTATTGTTATCCTAAATACGTGTCGTGACCACTGGAAAACGCTTCGCGATCGGCATTCGGCACAGAGGCAAAGTTAAGACGCTATTAGTAGACGCAGACAATTAAATTCACCTCAGAGGTGACGTGGACTACGTCGCTGTAAGCTGGGAACACTGATAGTGAGGGCAACTTTGTAGGAAAAAATCTTCGCATGGGAAAATAGATTTTTTAAATGTTGTCTGACATCTTTCATCAAAGGAATTAAACTAATTAAAGTTAGGTTTTGACATATTTTGAAAGTGGTTTAGTCATTTAGTCTTTCTCGTTTTGCGTTTTCCTTTATTTCCATCACTCATTTTCAAAGACTTTTTATTAGCGTAAATAAAATTGTTGTTCTCAACCTACACTAGGGAGTTTATTACTTATCAATTCTATAACGAGAACAAATAAACTTAAATGTTAAAATTGTTCTCCAAACCACACTCCGCAACGTTCTTAAACTAAAAATATTTTCATTCAAAGGCCAACAACGACCCCGCCATCATGGGAACCCATTACCTAATATCTTCCCGTCCACCTGCTCTCGACCAATAACTTAAATGCCACGTAAGATCCTATAAAAGATCGTCCATTGTATTCAAGAAAAATGCCGTGTTTTTTCCACGACGACGCCGCGCGACGCCGGGCGGCGCATTGTGCGCAGGTATTCAGAAAATTAACTTGGTCTAGACGATAGGGCCACAGTATAGAAGAGACAGAAAACTATTTATTTATTTCCACATGAAATAATTCATCATCATCATCATAGCCTTTTCCCAACTATATTGGGTNCACAGTATAGAAGAGACAGAAAACTATTTATTTATTTCCACATGAAATAATTCATCATCATCATCTGCATAGCCTTTTCCCAACTATATTGGGTTCGGCTTCCAGTCAAACCGGATTCAGCTGAATACCAGTATTTTACGTGGAGCGTGGCTGCCTACCAGACCTCCAAAACCCATTAACTGGGTAACACGTTACTTTGATTTCGTTTTCTTACTTTTGACAGNATACCAGTATTTTACGTGGAGCGGCTGCCTACCAGACCTCCAAAACCCATTAACTAGGTAACACGTTACTTTGGTTTCGTTTTCTTACTTTTGACAGTCCGTAACGACTGCCAAAGATCTACAAATGACAGCCGGGACCAACGGCTTAACGTGCTTTCCGAGGCACGGCGGAGTCACAGTACGTTAAGATGGTCGCCCATCCACAAACCAACCTCGGCAAGCGTTGCTTAACCTTGAAGATCGACCCGTGCGGCTGTTATTATTTAGCTTCAATAATTGTAGCTGTGAAATGTCTACATAAATTGCTAGTTCTGATTTCGTTGGCGTTCGTAGTCGCTGTATGATTGATCCTTCTGAACTTATTTTTTTTGTGGTGTCACGCTGGTATGGAAGATGGCTTTATGAGATCAGTTCAGTTTAGATGATTTGTTGGTTAGTGACCGGTAAATGTTTTCATATCGAGGGTAAGGAGGGTAAGGAATTTTGATAAAATATATTAAAAGGTTTTGTTAGATATTTTTAGAAGTTGGAAACCAAGATACATGAATCATTTGTGTAGAAATAAGTTCCATTTAGGCAACCAGTGACGTTAGACTGTCTTTTCTGAAAAATTCAAGAGTTAAGCTAAAAGCGTGGATATTATTATTTCTGAATTATGATAGTTTTTGTTAGATACTGGGTACTCGTTAAGTTGTAAATAAATCTATTAGCTACACAAACTTTGATGTAAGTTACTTGCTTANTTAAGCTAAAAGCGTGGATATTATTATTTCTGAATTATGATAGTTTTTGTTAGATACTGGGTACTGGTTAAGTAGTAAATAAATCAATTACCTCAACAAACTTTGATGTAGATCCATTAACAGCTTCGCGCCTAAATCGTAGTTTATATAGAGATGTCTATGATTTTTCAATAAATTCGCGAACAAAGCACAAAAAACGTGTTGATGTATGAAACTCAGCGACACCGGTGACCGCCGCAATATGCATAGCGTTGATTTGTTGGGCTTCAGCGCCACAGACTAACTTCGTGACGGGCAGAGGTGACACTCGTGTGGTCATCCAATTACAGATAATTATGTTAAATATTTGCCACTTTCGTCATTGTTCTTGTAGCCTCCGTATAGAGTAAGTTGAACATTTACAAAAAGTACTACACCTAATGTCAAAGAATGTTCATGAATGACATATGGAAATGCAAAGTGGCCGAACGCATGGCATGGCATGGCATACATGCGGTAGTGTCTGTACAGAGGGTCGAGCACGAATGTTTTTGACGTATATTAACGTAATGNGACACTCGTGTGGTCATCCAATTACAGATAATTATGTTAAATATTTGCCACTTTCGTCATTGTTCGTGTAGCCTCCGTATAGAGTAAGTTGAACATTTACAAAAAGTACTACACCTAATGGCAAAGAATGTTCATGAATGACATATGGAAATGCAAAGTGGCCGAACGGCATGACATACATGCGGTAGTGTCTGTACAGAGGGCCGAGCACGAATGTTTTTAACGTAATTTAAAATTTTACTATAACTGTAATACTCGTTCCGCACATAATATTTATTTGAATTGGATACTATATTCATATAGGTACTACTATATTAATAGGTAAACACAAACAAACGTACACGTGCACGCACTATGCTAGCACACAAAAACATTCACATAATAGGTCGCTTCTTAATCGGTGTTTGTGTTCCTCACAAATTGAATAATCAGTAGGTAGTTATGAGGGTACCTTGGTGTCAAATTGGTCAGCTGTATTAACTTGTTTTATATGTATATTAATCTCATAGGTTGTTATTGTAATTTTACTTATTCTAGATCTGCATGCTTCGTCATTATACTCTATCCGTTTAGGTAGTTAACTAAAGGTAAACAATCTTGATGTGTCTTTTTACACAAATTCATATTAAACAAATAAACTACTTTTCAAACTTATGGTTCAATTGATTTAGTATTCGTTACTGTTGTATTTACTTTGGTTTTTACTTGCATTTTATTTTTAAACTGAGTTTTTAAGTAAAAAGTTACATCAAGATTGTTTACCTTTAGTTAACTACCTAAACGGATAGAGTATAGATGACGATAAATTTATGTTAAAATTTAAACCTCATATAAGTGAACTGTATCATGTTCTTATGAGAAATAAAGATTCTTTAAACCTATATTTATGTGTGATTCAAATTGTCGCATACAATGTTATGGGTTGTAGTTTTTTTATATTCAAAATTCACTAACGATACTGTAACGATACTAAACATCAAAACATTTATGCTAGGCCTTCTGGTCTCATTTAGGTCTCTCTTAGGATACTTGTCGGTGGTTGAAATACTCGACCACTATAGTAGGCGCCAGATAAATGTGGAATAAAGTATATTGACCTTTCCCTAATAACTGTTCATAGGTACCTGAACAATTAAATATGAATCGTTTTTCATTATTAGACAATGTTAAGGATCACGAGAGATGATGATTCGGGACAGCTTTGTGTCATTAATTCCGTTTTTCAAATTAAAAATGTCAATAATTGTAGGTGGGTCAATGACCGTTATTCCACGATTATCTGGCGCCTACTATAGAGAGCGTTTTGTTTAACCAATAAACATTCACCAATGAAAAACAAAAACTCATCAATCATCTAGCCTAAAGTTCAGTCATTTAAATCGTGACCTATGTTGCTAACTTTCAATCTAAGTATAACTATCATTATTCTTATGTATAAAAGAGATGGCATCATACCCGTTCTAGAGTCTTGTCTCTTTCTAACGGGTTTAATGACCACTTAAGTTGCACTTGACCATGTTTGTCTGAACGATTTAAATTAATTATTACTGTATAAGGTCTAGTTAAATCAGGATAGGTCTAGGTCGGATAATATAATTAGAAGCATTTTTGAACATTTTTTGGATTAAAGCGTGGGTAAAGAAAATGCTTTTAATAAAAGTATTATATACCGAGCTTGAACTTGAATCCTATCCTCCAGATCACAGGGAACATATTTCAAACATGTTTTCAACGTTTTTATAAACGTAGGTTTTGGAAGAATTTTCTTTTGAAAGCGATATAAGTTCTTCAGAAAGGCTAGGGGCTTTTTGAAGACTTTACAGAATTTAAATAGCTTCATTAGGGCAACGAACTAGGTCATTAAAAACCTTGAAAAATTGTATTCGATGTATTCAATTTACGGCGCTGTCTGTACCTATGATCCCTCAAATTGATCACTCTCCAGTGTTTTCGCTCTCTGCTCGTATCTGCTCTATTAATCTATGACGGTAAAGGACAGCGCTATAAATCAGAAGGCGCGTGTGTCGCGCGTCAGTCGCACCTACTCTATGAGTTAGTGCCGATAGTGAGGACGAGGTGTGCCACTCACCACCACTACTGCAGATACTTAAAATATTCAGGAATATATAATACGTGTTACAGAATAAACGCAATACCTCTTAAGGGGTCATTGTACTCATCATTATGAACAACTTTAACTATGGGACCAACACCGAAATCGCGAAGGAGTCTCGGTAGGTACGTTATGTATGGTCCCCTTCTACAGACAGTGGCTGGTATTATTTAGCTAACTCCACTTAAATAAAGCGATACACCTTTTAAATTAAATGGCACAAATAAATTACGAGAAAAACTTTTCCTAAGTAAATGAACAAAAAGCGTCTCAAATTAAGAGTAGTACCTGGTAAGGTGCCGTAGCACCCTGTCTGGCCGGCTTCCAACTGCTGTAGCGTGAACATACTCGTGTGTTTTGTGTACCCGTAGTTACGTGGCCACGGTGAGGATAACACTCGTGCTGTGTACCGGGTTTGGGCGACAAAATTATAATATTAATTTTGTTATATCTGCTGATCTGATTTAGATGAAACTTGACACACGGATAAACCATGTCCTGGAATATAACATGCAGAAGCTGGTGACAGAAGCTGGTAATGATTATAAATACAACTTCATTTTAAAATGAGAGGGGGAAGAACTTATTACGAACCAAAAAAAAGTTCGCATCGCCGTCAAGAGGCCAGTCCTCGGGTCACGTAAAGAGTGGAGTAAATGTTTGCTAATGTCTCACAAACTATCATGAGCACTCGGAGTCCATGGACTTAAGACGAATTCCTCCAAAAAACTATACCAGCTTGATGTCCTTGAGTCAATTGAGAAACAAGCCAAGAGGATCATCGGCAAAGATAGGCTCGCCGAGTCGAAGCTCCAAAGTCTTGAGCATCGACGCCAAGTTACCTTGTCGGTTTTCTATCGGTTGCATTTTGGGGAGTGTGCGACAGAATTGCATAGTTTAATTCCGCCAAACCCGTTCTATCTTCGGACCACAAGACGTAGGGCGATGTGCCACCGGTACAAGGTGGACATCCCACCCACACGCACAAAACGTTTTGGGAACACATTCATTGTGCGTACAGCTAAGGAGTGGAATTGAGTCTGCGTTTCCTGACAGCTACAACCTGGGAGTCTTAAAGTCAAGAGTGAATAGGTTACTTAAAGGCAAGCGTGCTCCATCTTCGACCACATCATCGCTTACTATCAGGTGAGATAGTGGTCAAACGCGTGCTTATCAACAGTAAAATAAAACTCAAATTGTGACAAAGTTCTGAACATTTTGAGCTGATCAAAGTAATCATCAAGTACTACTTAGAATGTTTCATCAGTTTTTACCTTTCAACTCATTTTGGAAGATTTTTTCATTCTCGTAATAATTGACAAATACACCAACATACAGACAGAAGCTGTACAACATTCTCAGGCTCCACTTTAAACCTCATTTCTATTAGTGGCGCGAGTTCTGAGTTACTTTCCTTTGTTTACTTGATAACTTTGTTTTTAATGTTTTATACTGCCTTGTTTTGTTTTTATTGTTTCATTCCGTTATTTTTACAAGGTACAGTGTTAGTTCAAGTGCCGTTAACAGAGATGGGGTAGGATCGGGCGTGATAATAATATACAATCCTGTATATGTCACCGGAAAATTGCAGACTCCGTAAGATTGTAATAAATTTTGATTAGATTATAATTTCTGGATATTTTATGAAAAAATAGTTTTGTATACTTACAACAAATCCCATCTAAATTCAATGGTTTCCAATATATATCCGTGTCTTATTTAAAAAAAAATGTTTACAATTTCACAAGATATTTTACAATCTTACGGCGTTTGCTATTTTGCGGTGACATAGTATATTAGGCTTGGCAATTTAAGACTTCAAGGGCTCTGCCCCCTACAATGACGTGTCATTGTCATTATTAATTCGATGTGTATTAGGGATAGTGTTTTAAGTCTAGCTCTGTCTATTTATCATGACGGAATCGAATGGAGGAGAGGGGGGGGGGGGTTAATACACGCACCCACTGTTTCGGATGTCTGTGTCGGTGTGGTTGATATCCAAGATAAACTTTGAAAGCCTGACGTTATAATTTTACATCTATGCATAAAATATATAATGTCCAAACTTGATTTTCTTTTAACGTGTTTTTAGTTCTAAAGGTGAAATAGTACTTACGTCAATATTTTGTGTATGATTTTAGCGTATGTGTGTAAAATCAATCTTTTCTAACAAAAGTACCTACGTCTTGAAAATCACTTACGTACCTCAAAGCAATAGGTAGGTATGTGCCACGAAACCCTCAGGAAATGAAAGCGTGAAGACAGTTATTTTGTTCTCAAACATAAATCCTTTCAGTTCCATTCTAGCGGTCAAGTCTCAAGGATCGGGCCGGATGTGACGCGACGACAGGTGGGGGAAATGGCGCTCGTTTCCGGTCTGAGCGCCGTCCGCTGCGCACGAGTGGAGGTCGATTATATTGAGGTAAGTATTGAGGGCGCGAGAGGACGGTTGGAGGTGCATTTGTTTTATTCAGAAAGGTTTTTTTTGAGGAGGCGATGAGAGGTTGAAACATCAAACATGAACGCGTTGAAGACGACGTTTTGTTTGTGGTTACGAGAGCTAAAAAAATCTTACTCATTATCGATTTTGTATTCAGTGATAATAAAGCTTTCTAATGGTGACTGAGAATTTTTAAAATCGGTCTTGTATTTTACAGCCTTTTCGTTACCAATAAACATATTAAAATACAAATCTTTTGCCTTTGTAATATTAGTGTTGATAATGCAGCAGCCATGCAAAGGGATGTTCTTTTAGTGAAATCAATTACGATACCGTCAGTTATAAGAGATGGGACTGAAGGTAGATGGAAGACGGGCTTACAGCGTCCATTTAAACAAATTGTGGAAATGTAGTGTAATTTTTTCTTTTAAGCTGTTTGCAGGGTTGCGGAATTTGTTCGAAAGAGTCACCGCGGCCCTGGGACTTAAAGGGCATTAGGAGGAACACGGATGGGTTTTAGTCAGTAAGAGTCTGACACTTCCTTCTGCCCAGAGCGGAAGGGAATTATATACATAAATACATTTGATGATTATTCCATCCTTAAGAAAAAGCTTATTGCTAGTTAATTAATATATTAAGTTAGAGTTAAATTGCTTATTAGTCCTTCAGGCTAGATCGTTATTCATTATTAAAAATTTTGTTCTGACTAATAAAGTATTAAAAAAAAAGATAATTAACAAGGGCCACTACAACTTATGCTTTTCGAATACAAATGACTTTCAGCCTATACTTAATTCACCAAGTCTCCTCAGTAAGCAAAAGAATACTGTCTACTTCTTTCTGAGATAGTGCACCGGAATCGGGTAGTCATTTGGCATTCGCCAGCGTTCGCCTCGGTGCGCATCCGATCAGACGGAATCGCTCAGTCAGGTGTGAAAATGAAAATAGTTCGCTTCGAATAACACTTGCAATTGGGAAGGAATCGGTTATTGTACGATGTTATTTGAATGTGAAAAAGTGGGTTATTTCAACAGCTTGGTTTTAATTTGCTATTTAAAGAAGAGGGTGGTAATTGCGACATCTATAAATTTGTTTAACTATGGTAAATTGTAACCGAACATGTAAAACACTACCGCCCGTCCGTTTCCGGTCACCGTCTTGAACATGGATGTATTATGTTTTAATACCCGAAATCATCTCTTAAGGGTGTAAAAACCATGGTTGCGGAAATTGTTCGAAAGAGTCACCGCGGCCCTGGAACGCAATGGGCTTTAGAAGGAACACGGATGGGTTTTACTCAGTAAGAGTCTGACACGTCCTCCCGCTCCACCCAGAGCGGAAGAAGTCATTTGATGATTTCCCATCGTTAAAAAAAGGTGTGAAAATGAAAATAGTTCGCTTCGAATAACACTTGCAATTGGGAAGGAATCGGTTATTGTACGATGTTATTTGATTGTAAAAGAGTGGGTTATTTCAACAGCTTGGTTTTTTTTGCTGTTTAAAGAAGGGAAATGGTGGTGGTTAATGCGATATCTATAAATATGTTTCATCATCATCATCATCTGCCTAGCCTTTTCCCAATTATATTGGGGGTCGGCTTCCAGCCAAACCGGATTCAGCTGAATACAAGTATTTTACGTGGAGCGGCTACCTACCAGATCTCCACTACCCATTAACTGGGTAACACGGTAGTTCTTGGCAAGACCGGAGTCAGATTTACTGGCTTCTGATATTCCGTAACGACTGCCAAAGATCTACAAATGACAGCCGGGACCAACGGCTTAAATATAAATATGTTTGACTATGGTAAATTACCCGGAACCCTAATAGGATCACCAGTGTCTGTCTGTCCGTTTGTCACAGCCAATTTTCTCCAAAACCACTGAAACGATTCAGTTGAAATTTGGTATAACTATTTTATGAACTTCTGAGACCCAAACACGGACGTATTATGTAAATAAATAAATTTTGAATATGGGTCACCCATTTCCGAAATGTAATAATTTACATAACTTTTGGGGGACTAATTATTTACGTATCGTATTCTTGGCTGTGAGAAATAGTTACAGTCGTGAACTTATTAATTACTTATCAAAAATCACATTTTAAACCTAACATTGCAGCATTGCCAAGAAAAATATACTCACCTACCTACCGTGTCGTTTACCTGGGAGTGCGAATATTCCAAGAAGGGCAATAATTTAAAACCCCAAGAACAATATCTCTGAAATAATTCAAAAAACGCTGGTGTATCTAAATTGAAAACACGTGTGTCGGTGTGTTGGGGTCATAAATAAGGCGCATGCCACACGGTTGAGTCTAGACGCTTAATCTAAAGGACCTGACTCACCCGGTCCAGTTTCACCCTTGTATGCCTTTAAGATGTAACTGAGATGTTGGAAGACGGTGCATCCCATGATCTTGGGTTGTTTTGCTAAATAAACAACAGTTTTTATGGTTTCGGACTTCTGTATGGAAAAACGGAACCCTTATAGGATCACGAGTGGTTGTCTGTCTGTCCGTTTGTCACAGCCAACTTTCTCCGAATCTATTGGACTGATTCAGTTGAAATATGGTACACATTAATTTTTTGTGACCCAAACACGGAAGTTTAACAAAAATAAATACATTTTGAAAATGGGGTCACTTTTTGGAGGGCAAATTAGAAATCTTAAAAAAAAGTTTTTCTAACGGTACCGTGTGACTTATCAAATGAAAGGGCGTATTGTGATAGTTTCGAATATATTTTTTTATAATTTTAAAATTAATGTTTTTGATTTGATAAATGGTCTCCGAAATCTTCATCAAATCTCCGAAACTACTGAGTCGAAAATTTTGAAAAAAATACAGATAATAGTGCTTTGCTCAAAGATTACAGGAAAATCTTTAAATTTAAAGTCTATAGTTTGAAAGTAACATGTTACAAAAATGAGATTCGTTCGGAACCCTTTGCATGCGAGGCATAATTGCAAATTGCCGGTTTTTATTTTTTATAAAAACCTCCACTAGCCACGAGCCACCAGCGGACCGTCCGCTGGTGACTCGTGGTTAGTTGGGCGTATCTAGGGCCTAGAGGTGTTCCACCAGAGCCTTATAAATCTTCGAATTTTGGGCATGGATGCTGATCACTAAAGATCATTGGTTTCATCACAGCGTATCATTATCAACTCTGGGTTCGATTCCCAGGTCGGGCGAAAAGTGCCCGTTATAATGGACACACCTAACCCTTATTGAAATTCAGACATGACACTTATTGAAATTCAGTGAATAGAGAAATTCTTAATGCATTAGGGATTTCTAACGCTATAGGAATTTTTCCGTGACAGTCCGGAATGTAGAAGTTGATGGTATGACACCCCCGTGCCTAGGTAAGCACGTTAAGAACAAGAGGAGACGTC
>NDFZ01000969.1:0-12361 GCA_002192655.3 Mamestra configurata | reverse complement strand
TTATTAGTATAAATGATAATAGTGCAAGTAAATATTATGAGGGGGGTTGATTATGGAAAACAACTATAGTACAAATTATTTAATGGAAATCAAGACAGTATTGTCTTAATTTCCATAACATAATTACCTATCCAATGTGTTATTCCCGACTATAATCTACTTCTGTGCCAAATTTCATCAAGATTTGTTCATCCGTTCTGACTTGATTACTTAATTAACAAACATCCAAACTTTCGCATTTATAATTAAAGTACCAATAGATGTCACCAGATGATTGCAAACTACGTAAGTAACTCTCAATAAATTGTCAAATGAACAATTATATGAATCAAAATTTTGTATTCTGTAATATCTCCGTGCGGGTCCGAGAGATTGGGGACTGACACAAACTGGCGACCAATCAGAGCACAAGTCTAAAATTTATCTGTTTCAGTGTGACAGTTAAATTGGTAGCTTACATCTGAACAGGACCAATGAGAACCTTGTTTCCAGGTTTTACTATCACACGAAAACGTGTAAATTGTAGACTTGTGCTCTGATTGACCGCCATTTTATGTCAGTCAATTTTTCGGAATCACTTTGAGAGATTAAAGTCTATCAAATTTTGTGTAAAAACGTATTCCGAATGTTCAGTTGTCATCGATACCTATCGTTATCGAGAGTCTACAATGTCTCAAGTTATTTGATAATCTTATGGAGTTCGCCATTTTCCGGTGACAAAGATATAGATTAGGTAAGAAGTTTTCCTGATCTCCAAACCATTCTTTAATAAGGCTAAGTAGTAATTAGACATGGCATGAAGATCAACTACCGGAAAATATTTATAGAAAACAACCTATAACTTGGCATTTACTTCTGTTTCANGAGAGATTAAAGTCTGTCTTTAATGTTCAGTTGTCATCGGTATCGTTATCGAGAGTTTACAATGTCTCAAGTTATTTGATAATCTTATGGAGTTCGCCATTTTCCGGTGACATAGATATAGATTAGGTAAGAAATTTTCCTGATCTCCAAACCATTCTTTACTAAGGCTAAGTAGTAATTAGACATGGCATGAAGATCAACTACCGGAAAATATTTATAGAAAACAACCTATAACTTGGCATTTACTTCTGTTTCCAGTACCTGTCAGCGACATACCCCAACAAGTGTGGCTGGTGTCTGCGGTGGTACGACGAGTTGTACCTGTTGTTCGACTGCTGTCTGCAGTACCACTACCTCAAACACTATGGTAAGACATCTTTACAATAGTAATCTTAAGTTGTTGCTGATGTTAAGCTAGTATGTACCTACATATGGCGGGCTAGTGCACATATTCTGCATATGGAATCTAATGCATATGTCGTGACTACTCTTACACAAATGATTACATAACAATGCTACTTCTACTTGTGAAATTAAATTTATAAAATTTTATAGTAAATTGCCATAGTATGGCCATCTATGATAAAAGTTAAATGTTCAAATCTGAAACGTTTACACCTACAGAAGGTAAATATTAAAAACAAGAAACAATTATAGACCCTGTCAGACACGAATTTTAAATATTATAATTTAGATGTTTTTAAAATCAAAATATGCCACGCTAAAGGCTACATAATATCATTTAATATGGAACTAACACCGCGGAATGCGAGATTTCTTATGTGACCTATAATGTGATGTACAAAAGAATTTATTTTTTTATTTAAGATGATTTTGCTCTTGAGTCAAGAGCAAAATCTAGAGACTAGAGTCAAGAGTCTTGACTCTAGTCTAGGTCATAGATGACAGAGACAAAGTCGAATCTTAAATAAGCATATCTTACTTCTTAATGAATGATGAATATCTGTTACTCCATCACGCTAGCATGGCTGAACGGATCTGGATGAAATTTGGCAAGAAAGAGATAGATTTTAGTCTGGAATAGCACATAGGTACTTTTGATCCCGGGAGTATGTTCCCTTGGTATATTTTCCGACGTTCACGTGGGCTAAGTCGCTGGCAGAGTTATTAAAACTTTTGCCTAATCCGTCTCACTGCAGAGCAAAGGCCTCCCTTTCTTCCTTCGATTTATCTTCTTGGGCTTTGGGCTAGTGTAGACCAATCCTGTCGATAGGCATCAAGATTTTCTGCCACCTTCGCCTGGGTCTGGTCACTGGGCTGGCAGAAGCTAGGAACTAAATCAAATCTCGATGATTTGACTTGGTCCTAATCATCAGCACATTCCAGCGGCGTCATTCTCGGAGAGGTTCTACGGGCTGCTGCGCGTGCCTACGGCGTCGAGCGGCGAGTTCAGCAGCGGACAGCAGCTGCCGGTGTACCTGGAGCGCGCCTCGCTGGCGCTGCTGGTGCTGGCGCCCTATCTGAGGGACAGGTTAGAGAGGATCGTGGAGCGCTGGCGGGAGGATGATGAGGATGGCAGGCTGGGGAAGGTAAGATATTTTTTGTATTACCAACTTCTGCTAACATACATTACACAATATGCAAGTTAGAGGTAAATATAGTTGGTAAACATAATTGTGTTGAATAAAAACACTATTTTGTATAGTTTATAATTCAGTTTCTATTTCAGTATATATTCAGGGAGATGATAGTTAACTGCCAACTTAAATAGTCTGTTTATACACGAAGCCATTTAGTTGACTTACAAAGGCGGCCCACTTAATGTTTCCGACATAAACCACTAGACGCGATTTTTTTTTTAATATATCGTAAAAAATAAAAAGTAGGTACAATTAAAAAATATATGCAATAGAATTGTGAAACACCGTGTTAATAATGTTTATGTATCAAAACAATGTCGCCGTTCCATTCCCCGCCGTCCTTGGAACACAAGGGTCAGACTGCGCTCGCTACAGGATGTTTCAAACGAATGCATCATGATAATGTTTTTTTTTTAATGAATGTGTTGTAGTCATTGGATAGATGATCTGGGCTGCCGTTGTAAGATGAATGTCACCATGTATAATAGTACTCGTATATTAACGTAAACGGTAAGTAGTAGTATACAAAGCAATCATCGCTCAAAAATGCAATGGTGACGTTAATTTGTTCAGCAATCCCGACGCGATTCGGTTTGCTGTGCAAATGAACGTGACGACCGCGACTTCGCGCGATGATCGCTTTGAATTAGGACGACGCCTGTTATTTGGTTCTACCCAAGCTTTATTCCGTCAAGTTGAATCTGATTTGCACTTTCCTGATGTTCCCTTATTGTCTTTCCTTTATTATTAAATTGGTGTTATATTGAGAGCTAACTCCCCAGTCCCGGGCGGATAAGGTTCGTCGCGCCGCTATCCACGTGTACTCCATCGCGCACACGGTGTGGTCGTGCATGAAACTCATACAACTAGCGCGCTACATGGCGGGGCGCTCGCAGGCGCACGCGCCGGCGCTGGCGGCGCTGGGGCTCACGCTCAAGGTAAATGACAAGTTATTACTATTATACAGTATGAGTCTTTATAATGTGCACATATCGAATTGAGGGAATCTATGCTTATTTTTATAGACGGCAAAAATATTTAAAAAAATATAAATATTTTGTGTGACTGTATGGCATCGTAGCTCTCGAACGGATGAACCGATTAAGATTTTGTTTTTTTTTTGTTTGAAAGGTAAATTAGTCGGAAGTCTTCTTTGCTATGTTTAATGAAAATCGGTCCAAGATGGCCATCGCCACAAAATGGCGGATTACAATTTTTTTCACAACTCCCTAAATATGGGTATCAAATGAAAGGGATTCTTCCAATCACTATGGAGTTTGTTTCATCGTGATAGACCATTTAGTTTAAAAAACCGTTTTGTTTACAATGGGGTCACAGTAGCGAATAAAATTTTAAAAAATCCATAATATAAAAAAAGGTATTTATATTTTTGCCGTCTATAAAATCAAGCATAAATTCCCTTATTTCGATATGTGTACATTATAAAGACTCACACTGTATAAAGTTCAGGGGTTCCCAATCGTCCCATTTGGCAGCCGTAAAGTGACACAAGAGGAGGCGCGGGGTAGCCGCCCTTGGTGTCACCCCATGTAATGTTTTCTTCATCTATCTTTTCTGTAACTTATATAGTGTACATAATAATGAGTATTCTATTCTATTTATCACAATTTGCAGGACGCGCCGGCCCGCGAGCAAAGCGAACACACGTGGGGCGACCTCGTCAGGAGCCTGGCAAAGGGGCAGCTCGGGTGAGTCCGGTGACGCATCTGCACTAGACACATTTTAAACACGACTGTTCTTTTTTTTTGTTTATCTGACGTCAATTTGAACTAAGGTCCACACAGTTTTGCATTCATATATATATTTCCCACCATTTATTTAGCCTTTAAGCAATGAAAAATTGACTTTGGGCTTTGTATAAATACAAATGTCTCGATATCTTTGTCTCAGGAGTGCGGTTGTGACGTTCCCGATNCTCGTTATCTTTGACTCAGGAGCGCGGTTGTGACGTTCCCGATGCTGGGCAGCCTGGCGCTGAACTGCGTGGAGTACGGCGCCTTCGGCGTGCAGTTCCTGCGCTGGTGGGACGCACGAGCTGCGCCCGCGCAGACTCTGCCCGCGCCGCCGCCGCCCGCTGTAAGTTATCGCTAAAGAAACTGCTTCACCCATCTATGTAGTCCCCTATACGAGTTTCTATTTATCACAAATTATCATCATCATCATATCAGCCTGCAGACGTCTACTGCTGGTCATAGGCCTCCCATACGTGTCGCCGCAACAACTGGTCCTGTGCGTGTCGCATCCATCCTTGTGGGAGGCCGCTTCCAGTACGTGGTCGCCACTCTAGAACTTGTCGGCCCCATCGACCATCTGTTCTGCGAGCAATGTGCCCACTGCCACTTCAGTTTGGCGATCCTTCGGACTATGTCGGTAACCTTGGTTCTCATGCGGATATCGTCATTCCTGATTGGATCAGTCAAGGAAACTCCGAGCATTGCACTCTCCATTGCCCTTTGGGCGACTTTAAGCCTTAAGATGNGCCACTCTAGAACTTGTCGGCCCCATCGACCATCTGTTCTGCGAGCAATGTGCCCACTGCCACTTCAGTTTGGCGATCCTTCGGACTATGTCGGTAACCTTGGTTCTCATGCGGATATCGTCATTCCTGATTGGATCAGTCAAGGAAACTCCGAGCATTGCACTCTCCATTGCCCTTTGGGCGACTTTAAGCCTTAAGATGAGGCCCATTTTGAGCGACCACGTTTTGGTTCCATGACAAAGTTGCCAATGATAGTCATCTCCTGCAACACGCACTGATCATAGACTTTGGTGAGACGAGAAGAAATCACGCAACTTCCCGAACGCCGCCCAGCCTATTCGCCGGTTGACCTCTTTTTCGAAGTTAGCCCTACCTAACTGGACCGTTTGTCCCAGGTAGACGTACTCGTGTACAACTTCGAGTGTAGAGTCTCCGATCTTGATAGAAATGGGAGCTACATGGGTATTTACAATGACCTTGGTTTTATCCATGTTCATTTTAAGACCCACTCTTTCGGAAGCTCTACTGAGGTCATCGAACATTCTACTCAATTTATCTAAAAGTAAATGCTGCTGAACTTAGCCGTCCTGCAAGCGACGCGCGACGTTGAACGAGGACCCTGTAGCCTTGAGTCAAGAGTAATCCTCAGTAAAACCGTTTTATCTACAAATTCTAATTTCCCCCTGTTCAATATTATATCACAATCACTATTTTTAACATTCGGTATAGCGAATCTTATGCATTTCGTTTTCTTTTCATTTAAAACCAAATAATTGGTCGACTGGTAGAAAATGCCTAAGGCATTAAGTCCGCCCAGTGTTTTTACTTGTGCATAAAGTTTTAATAAATAAATAAATAAATTAGCAGTGAACCAATTTTGGACATGCATTAGGCATCATCTCCCGCCTCTCCTTCACGAGCCTGAGAGTAGGATCAGAGAGCCTCTTTTTCGTATCATGTATCATCTGTACGGCGAGTCTTGAAGAACTTACACCCGACCTTATGGACAGTTTCCACGAACCCATGGTTGTATTCGCCCACGGAGCTCCCTAGGCACTCGAAACGATTTTGAAGTTCGAGCTGAAAGCTTTCGGAGTTTCAGATCTGGATCTGTGCTGGACGGAGCGTAGACTTCATCAGTCGAGACCTATCCAGCGCGATATTTAGATTCAATGTGCCTCTTATCATGCGGTGATCATTTCCGGTTTTCACCGCTGTGATCACAGAGACATCAATGAATATCTGCTTCTTCGTCGACATGATGAAGTCAATCTCATTTTTAGTTGCACCGTCGGGGCTCTGCCAGGTCCACTTCCTGTGTTCACGCTTTCTGAAGAAGGAGTTTTTCATATAGAGGCCCTCCATAAAACTGGCCAGTAGGTGTCCCAGGTGGTTCCGAAGCCCAAATCCAAATTGCCCCGCTTGCAGCTCATCATCGTCTCGTATGCCAGTTGAAGTCTGGCGTTGAAGTCCCCCATGACCACGGTGAAGTGAGTGTTATGACCATGCATGGCTCTGGATTTATCCTCATACATGGTCTGTACCTACTTCGTGTCGAGGTTGGGGCGTAAACCTGAACGACCTTCAACGAATATCTTGACGACATTCTGAAGATAAGGTACGCCACCCTGGTCGACACACTCTCGATTCTCACCACATTGGGCACAAGGGACCTGTGAACGATAAACCCGAAACCACCCGAGACTTCTGGTCACCTTCTCGGAAATAGAGCGGATTTCGTGGATTTGAGATTATCGTGTCCTCCCCCTCTCTTCGGACTTAGACAATCCCACAATACTCCATCGCAACCTGCTCAATTCCCCCTCAAGTTCGGTAATCAACACACAAATACATACTTTTAATGTAATATTATAATTTAGAAAGCATCTCTGTCTGTCTTTATGTTACTGTTTCACGTCTTAATGGCTTTACGTATTTAAATGACACGTTACATAAGGGTACACCATGTCCTGAAATAAAAATAGCGAAGACATCGCTGAACAAACATACCATTCAGCCGAATTAAGAACCTCCTCCTTTTTTTAGAATCGGTTAAAAATAACTTGTTTCAACCAATGTCTGGTCCTTTTTGTCTCAGCGACATGCTAACGACATTTATTCGATGTTCTAGAGAGATGAGCGCGCCCTGCGGTGGAGTAACAAATGCCCAATATGTCTGCAGTCGTGGAAGATACCCACCGTGCTGCCAGTGTCGGGGTGAGCATGCATACTAAAATTTAAGCTGCATGAGTTGATCTTCTAGGTTAAGCAACGATTGCCGTGGTCAATCCGTGGATGGGTGACCATCTATAACATACCGAGACTCTTCCATGTCTCGGTAAGAAGCCCTTGGTCCCGGCTGTCTTTTGTTCAACTTTGACAGTCATAACGGATAGTCAGAAGCTAAGGAATCTGACCGCAGTCGTGTCAAAAGGTCAGGTAGCAGCCGCTCCGTGTAAAGTACTGCTGCTCAGCTCCAACTGGGTACACCGGAAGCCGAGCCCGACGTTGGGGAAGTACAGGCAGCTTCAATAGCAGATGGAATAGATAAAACAAATGGTATCAAAAACAAATTGGAAAATTTGCTAAAAAGTTAGATACTTATCTAAATATATAAAACAAAGTCGGGTTAGTTACACCATTTATAACTCAAGAACGGCTGGACCGATTTTGAAGATCTTTGGATTATTGGATTTGTCTTTGCCCCGAATACCAGAATAACTATTGAATCATTGGAAAAATCAAAGAAAAATAAATAAAAACATTTTCGAATACTACGCCATTTCTAATACATGACAAAAACAACACACGGCAAAAAAAATATTCTAAACTGGTACGAAGTTCGCCGGGACCACTAGTATGTTATATATGGCTGGCCTGTTGGTCGAGTGGTTAGTGACCCTGACTGCTAAACCGGAAGTCGTGGGTTTGATTCCCACCCAGAACAAATCTTTGTGTGATGAGCATGATCATTTGTTCTGTGTCTGGGTGTAATTTGTATATAATATGTATGTATTTAGAAATATATAAGTATGTTTATCTGGTTGCCATAGCACTGTCTGGTTGCCATAGCACAGGCTCTGCCTAGTTTGGGATCGGATGACCGTGTGTGAGTTGTCCCAAGATATTATTATTATATAAAAAAAATGTGTATCTTAAAAGTTTTTTGTCAAACCAGCCTTTTCTAAAATGTATTAGGGTAGCCTTCCAGCCTACTAAATACTTGTGAAATGTATTTGACGGACACAAAGTAGTATCTGCAAAAGAAAAAACCGATCAGGTTGGCAATCAATTTTGGAATTTTAAAATGACATAGGATATCCCCCCAAACGCTTAGAATTTAGAGGAAGATTCAGGCGAGGCTAAATATTGTGTTCGTCCGATTCCAGCTACATATTCTGCTACATGTGCATCTCGCGGCACGTGCGCGCGCACAGCACGTGCCCCGTCACGCGCTGTGCGGCGCACGAACACTCGCTCGTGCGCCTCTACATCGACTAGCTGTGTCTGTGCGCTGTGTCCGCTGGCCTCAGACATCACGTGCCATCGCATCGACACCACGGAAAAAGAAGGAGGAAGGTTTTACTTGAGCCCGTTCTCAGTTATTGTTTCTCTGATTTTGCATGAGTCGTCTTTATTTTTCGTGTCATTGTTGTATGTTAACTGCTTGATAATTTTAATGTGTATGAGTGGAGACGGTTGGCAAGACAGACCAAAGAAAAAAAAACAACGGGTTGCACTCCGGGAGTGCCGCCAGAAGTGAAAACTTGGACATTAACGTTGTGCATTTTTGATATTTTGGAAAATTTTGGAATTATCAGTATAAAAGTACTATCATTTATGTGGTAAAATACAATATTAATTTATTGCGCTATTGTACACAAACATGACAATTTAAATTACATTAAAAATTTAACACTTCAGAACTCCCTCAATCTTACGAAGTTTCAATCAGGTCACGTGTCCTGACGCGATTTTAACATTTTTTACCCATCCCAAAAAGTGCACAACGCCGCGAAAGAAGTTTTCACTTCAAAAAGTCCGTCGACCCTAAGTAACATGGGATGAGAGCAGGAAGATGATGAAGGGTGCTATTTAATTGGCTGTGAGAGGTAAAATAACTGTGAACAGACTGAAATGCGCCATGTGACTGAGTCACAGTGGTTTGTGTTGTCTTGTAAAGGTTTAAGGTAGGCGCACATTACAACCTCGTGGCGTAATCAAAAGGATATTCTACTAGGTAGAATATAAATCGATTTAGTCCGTCTGTTAGATAGAAAAAAAATTGGACACGTTTTTTGTCATATCAAATCGATAAAGAATTGGGAATATGCATGCAATTTTTTTATTTGCAAAATAAAATACTTATTGGCTCTAATAAACAATTATGATATATTTTTTAAAATACCTTCAACAGCGATTTCTTGAATTGGCATCTTTGAAGCTATATAACTTTCGTTATATAGCTTCAAAGATGCCAATTAGAAAGAGAAGTCCGATACGAACTCTGACGTCAAATAACATGTCGCCTATACCGCTGCCATAGAAAACAGCGTCTTCGCGAGAGGGACAGATATATTTGTTTAAAACAGTTATATCTCGTTTGTTTTTCGATCAATTTTGATTATATTTTCACTGTTAGTATTATATTTTTGTATATTTTTAGATAAACTGTATAGATACTAAATATTTTTTTCATGCATATTCCCATATTAAGCGCATCACAGTTCAAGAGGTACAATTTGTAAAAATTTGACTCTCGTGGTGACGTCACGCGAGTTTTCAACGCACCGTATCATCGATTATACGACGATTATACGAAGCGTTAAAAGAAAAAAATACGTGTCCAATACTTTTTGGAATTATATCTGACGGACTAATTAGATATTTTCCTTCGAATTTTTAAAATTTCTGTTCAAGATGACAAGGTTTTATTTATTTTTTTGTTACATACATATAAATAAACAAGTGTAAATCTCGTACTTAAATAACTTAACAAATTAGAGGTGTTGTCAGTTTTTGAGATGTTTTTTACTTTCTAGTAAAAAAAATAGCAGTAGTAGTTATTCGCTTTGCGCATTGCTCCTTCAAAATACGAGAATTGTCTATGTTTAGTGTGCAATGGCTTGTGCAAAACGTACGAAGTGTGTGACCCGCCCACGGTCAGCCTTAACTCGACTGATTATATTATCGTGTAGACTGATGTGCCCAATCAAAATAAATATTGACGCAACAAAAACTAGTTCAACATTGCATAGTTGAAGAATAAAAATATTAAGCACCTTTAACTTTATTTTTACTGAAGTATGCTTGACGTTCTTTACCACGATTAAGTGATATAGAATGTACCTTTGTGTCGCATGAAGTTTAAATAAATAAAAAATCATTCAATTAATTATAATAATGCCATATAAGTACTACACCTTTAAAATTATATTTAAAGTACGACAATTACTTATAATTAGGGGAAGAAGTTCTCTTATTTACTACTGTATTATTTATTATCTTAAGATATTACGGTTGAGGGGGGAATTTGCATATGTGAGGGACTGGCCGAATACTCTAACTTGAGTATACTAGGGATGAATCGGTAACCGGTAATCTTAAGTTATAACTTTATTCTCTTAGAAATAAGGTTTGATATTCCATGTATCTAGCTAAGTACGCTTATGGTAAAAATACTTAATAATAATAGTTTATTCCATAATTTAATAATATTTGATTATATTCTTGTAGTGCCTTACCGTGTAAGGGATTAAGTTATTTAAACTTGTAAATATTCAATTTGTTATGATTTTTTAATAAAACACGATAAATAATTTCGGTCTTTCATTTATTTTTCGTTTAAAATATGTACTTAAGAATTTTTGTACGGTAATGCGGTGTCAAAACTTATATAATAAGTCTTTATAAACATATAAGCTATTTTGCAGCTGCCCTTAATTTCAAGGGGTGATTGATGATTGAAAACATATCTTCAATATTTACGCACAAATTTTTGATTCATTATTATTTAACCGTATTTTTTTCTAATTATCAAATATTTGTTCCCAGTCTATAGATTCTAAGGGCCTGTGCTCACTGCATTATTTTACGCGCCATCGACGCGCATATACACGCTGTATACGCAAACAGTGCTTTTTAATCAACGAAAACACTGGAATTTCTTCCAAACAACAAATGCGGCTACGACATGCGATACATAAACGCGTATAAAACGCCGTGTACAAAGACCCTTACAAAATAAAACTAGCACAAAATACAAGTCATGCACATTGGGAATCACCCATTACAATGTATGTGGTTCTTTCTTCCCCAGCGCCGCGCGGGAGTGTTGGCACAACACCCGGCGCGGCGCTGGGAACGAAAGAAAAACATACACCGCACTGGACGGCTCTCATTGCGCACGACTGGCACGACTGGCACGACTGGCACGACTGGCACGGGACTACATGCTGGGATCCCGCACTTAATAATATTTAATACAAGAACGGCTGCAACATTTGATACTTACAAAATGATGTCCTAACCGACCACATGACAATTTAAAAAATCGTTCAGATTTTTAGCCTAAATTAAAGAAATGATTTTTTATTGACCTAATAAAAACGGCCATATTCAATATCCAACGTGTAACGGAATAAACGCAATACTTGAAAAGGGGTCATTGTACTCATCATTATGAACAACTTTTACTACGGGACCAACCCCGAAATCGCGAAAAAAAACAGCTGTTGAGTACCTAGATTTTTTCGAGTTATGCGCACATAAATGTATCAGAGAGTCGATTTTTTATTTGCGGTTTCAGTGTTGGTCCCACAGTGAAAGTTGTTCATAATGATGAGTACAATGACCCCTTAAGAGGTGTTGCGTTTATTCTGTTACACGCTGTACAAGGCGGGATCGCGCCATTTTGTTTTGTGAAAATGCAGTACAGTCAATCAATCCAATCAAGTACAGTCAGTCAATCAATAAGATATATATGTCACCGGCAAATTGCAGACTCCGTAAGATTGTAATGAATCTTTATTAGATTATAATTTCTCCAAATATTATGAAAAAATCGTTTTGTATACAATAAATCCCATCCATATTCAATAGTTTCCAATATATCCGTGTCATATAGGGAAAAAATAGTTTCAATTTCACGCGATATTTTGCAATCTCACGGTATTTGCGATTTTCCGGTGACATATATATATATATCTATGGGCCAAAGTAGCCTGAAATAAAGAGGTACAATATCAATCGTCAATCATGCATGAACTATGGTTGTAAAAGAGTGTAAAAATTAACACTATAGCACTGTTATATTATAATCTCTCATGTCTTCGTCTTAGTTATATTTACGCAATTGTCCTATTAAAATAAATACAAAGTTATTAAAAATATAAGT
>NDFZ01000966.1:2167-12351 GCA_002192655.3 Mamestra configurata | reverse complement strand
TGATGCCATAACTTCACTAGCATTTCACCCTAGTGGAAGTTATATCCTCACTTCAAGCAAAGATGGGAAAATGAAGGTATGGACAAGATCAATGACCCACAGTATTGACAAGTTTCTTTCTTTTGAAACTACAAACTCTAAGTTATACTGCACAAAGTTCAAATTCTGTTGCAACCCATACTATTTAAGGGCCTTATTCATTTAAAAATCAACATAAAATACACAGTGCTAAAGTCAATACTTGAGCTAATGGTGATAGATTGAAATTACCTTGAACCATAAATCCTAGTATAAATTAATTAATTTATTATTTATTTATTTAAACTTTATGTACAATAGTGGTACATGGGCGGACTTAATGCATCAAGGCATTCTCTACCAGTCAACCTTTGGGTTATAAAGACTATACTGTGGTAGGTGTACAATAAATAAAATTAAGATCCAAATTTGAATTTTAATTAATTTCATTTCAGATACTAGATTTATTAGAAGGTCATCCAATATTCACCCTAAGTGGGCATACTGGTTCTGTCAATGCTGTCAACTTTTCAGCAGGGGGAGATACCTTTGCATCTGCAGGAGAAGATAAACTGGTAAATATATCAGCACATAGTAAATAAGATAATATTGTATGAACAGATGGTTTTGTATTAAACTACTTGATGCAGCATTACGTAAGACTGCTGTTGAGTNAAGATAAACTGGTAAATATATCAGCACATAGTATATAAGATAATATTGTATGAACAGGTGGTTTTGTATTAAACTACTTGTTGCAGCATTACGTAAGAACTGCTGTTGAGTTATACTCTATCCGTTTAGGTAGTTAACTAAAGGTAAACAATCTTGATGTAACTTTTTACTTAAAAACTCAGTTTAAAAATAAAATGCAAGTAAAAACCAAAGTAAATACAACAGTAACGAATACTAAATCAATTGAACCATAAGTTTGAAAAGTAGTTTATTTGTTTAATATGGATTTGTGTAAAAAGTTACATCAAGATTGTTTACCTTTAGTTAACTACCTAAACGGATAGAGTATAGTATACATTGATAATGAAGCAAAATTAGTTTACATTACAAAGAAGAAAATGTAAATCATATTTGCACACATGTGTTTAATATTTTATTCATGTTTGCAGGTTTTCATATGGAAAACGAACTTCACAGAACTAGCTGGTGATTTAAAAGAAAATATTGAAGACAATGCATCAACTGTACCTAAGTGCACCTCTCAATTTTCCAAAATAACATCCACATCAAAAGACAGGAATCAGGTTGCTCAAAAAAGATACTACTTGTAGTATACAGTAGCACATAGTCACTAGATAATTGTATATATTAATTATTTTATATATATAGGTATGGTTTAAATAAATACATTATATTTTGAATGAATGATAAAATTCTAAAACTTATTACTTTCCCCATTCAGGACTATTCCTTGAGATCCATTTCAAACAAGTATACGGTAGCCTTTCAGAAAATTGAATTCAGAGAAAGGTGCAATAATTACTATGAATTAAAACGTTCCGCTTCATATTAAGTTTGCAATACAAGTCCAAGTATTAATACAGTTTTCATCATCCATAAAATAGGGCTCAAAGGCTTGGTATCAATGCTATCACACTAATAAGATTCCTGTGACTACATTTGTCCACCTGGATGATGTCAACCAATGTAACCAATCTCCAAGACTGAATTGTTCTGAAGAACCAAATGCTAACAGTACTATGGTTGAACCAAGATTATTCAGTCAAACAGCACCTTGTTTACGAGGTCAAAACTCATATACACTTGTAAGTCCAGTTCGAGTAAATGCATCAAAGAGTTGTGTATGTGCATCAAGAACCACACCAGGTCAGTCTGAGTCACCTTTATCTGTTGATTGTTCAATGAGCAGTGTTGGAGATATGAGTCATATTCCTCGAATCCCACCCTGCCCTACCACATACACACTACCTTCTCTTTTGGAGAAATCCATGGGGTCTGCAACAACCATGTCAAGAGGTGGATGTGGAGAAGGACACAGTGATGATGTCTTGTTTGGCATGATCAAACTGAAGGAAAATGATGTTTGTTACACTAGCGGAACTATTGAGTGGGTGGGTAGAAAGAGAAGCTTCCCTATAAACAGTGGGTTTAAACTAATTAATGAGCAATTTGATACACAAGCAAAGAAAATGAAAAAGTTGAATACTACTTATACCTGTGAAATGCACAAAGACACAGACTGTAATTGCCCAGATGTATTGCCCACTGTCAATGCTATGGTGGACCATCTGAATGCTCTCCATGAAGCTGTAGATCTTGTTGACTTGAGACTCAACACTCTGGAAGACGTTTTGAGCAAGAAGAAAGAAGGAAGTAAATGTGGTCAATTTTAATTTTAACTAGTAAATGTGGATTTTAATTTTAACTAATAAAGTCTAATGTTCTTGATAAACTTTTTAGTAAAAATGATTTATTAAAATACTGTAATAGTTACATTCTATATACACTTAGCGAAATAACATCAATTTAAAAATAATATACATGATACAACCATAATATCAATAGAATATTTTTCAAAATCATTATAATGTCAACTTTTGGCTTGAGGCGTTTTCAGCCTTCTAATTTGGAGAGACATCAAATTATACTATAATACAGAAGATTGATAGTATAAATTATGCTGGTCTTGTCTTCTGATCCTTTCTATTACTATTTTAAAGTTATCTTACAGTAA
The DNA here is from genome assembly GCA_002192655.3 of Mamestra configurata. Taxonomy (NCBI): domain Eukaryota; kingdom Metazoa; phylum Arthropoda; class Insecta; order Lepidoptera; family Noctuidae; genus Mamestra; species Mamestra configurata. Next base: position 9,623 of record NDFZ01000966.1, on the reverse strand, counting down.
CACAATTATTGTGTGCCCTCATATGTTGTTTTTTTGCCAGTTTTCTTGATCACTTCGAGTAGTTGGTCAGCACTGAGTGTGGATGTGACTGAAACCTTCTGGTCTGTCAAACTAATTGCAACATTGTCCACACCCTGACCCTTTAGCCTGTTGAGTACGCGCTCGACAGCACCCGAGCAGCCCTCGCAAGTCATTTCAACGTTGAAAACGTGTGTCTGTAAATATATAGGACTTCAGAATGGATACAATATTTATCAGCAAAAGACGATGATACAAGATAATAAGGTTCACTCACCGATGACATTATTGCTCTTGTTATGTCCTTAGTAAACGTGTGATTTCTCAATTGATTACAAGTAGAGAAAGTCCAAGATACGAATGATTGTGGATTTTATGGATTTACGCTTATCAGTAAGCAAGCAGCTCNCATTATTGCTCTTGTTATGTCCTTAGTAAACGTGTGATTTCTCAATTGATTACAAGTAGAGAAAGCCCAAGATACGAATGATTGTGGATTTTATGGATTTACGCTTATCAGTAAGCAAGCAGCTCGAGTGACGTTGTCAAAATTATTCAAGCAAGTTCATTGTACTGTTTCTAAACCGGTATCTTGTTCAAAATTAACACATATTGCAACAGCATATGATTCAATATTCTTTCAATCTCGTTTTACTTGAGAGAACATGAAATGTTTATTTCCCTGACAAGTTGGCTGTCATCTGTCATGGATGACAGAACCAGACTAGGGAATGCCCAGAGTAGGTACTACTGTAATACTGGTACCTAGTAGACAGAAAAAATTTAATCAAAACTTGCTTGTTGGCGGATACCACCGTGTCTGTCTCCTTATTTATCATCATGAGCTCACACACCCAGTGATCATTCTAGACCAACCGGCAAGAAAACAGTGACAAATATGGCGATTGATTGTGGTTGTATCAGCTGTGGCCACGCGTTGTGGGTTCAAAAATTTACCTTTTACCTTTTAATTACCTTTTCTGTAACTGTGTATAAAAAAGAGTATTCTATTCCGTAGGCGATAGTGGCTAGTAGTACAGACGCCAGCACATCAGGCTACCCGAAACTATCATTCCCAATCAACCTACTCCAAAAATTTGAAAATCCAGAAATTTGACAGATTTTTGTAGCTTGATGTGCTGGCTTCTTAGAGCATTATTCTCTAAGGCTGGCGTCTGTACCTACAAACATTCTTGTCGAACAAGTGGGCACCCTCGATGTCGAGTGTGAAATATAGTTTACGTTGTGCTCACAGGCTCCCAAACCTATAGTGCCGTATCATGGTTTGGTTGCCGGAGGGTTGGTAGATGACTTGTAGATAGAGTCATGATAGAAAGCAGTGACCAGGCATAGAATGGCGGTGGCGGCGCAGCGCTGGCAGCAGCTTTGTGTTCCCGGCAATACGACACTTTTGTATTTGAAAAACCGTGAAAGCGTTGCGTAGATCAAGGAATAATTAATATACCCTTTGAACGCGTCCGATTTCGTAAGAAACATGGCACAGTATATTTCACGGCAAATTCTGTACAAAATAACGATTGAAAAATAGTCAGGTTGTTTGGTTTTGTTGTGTCCGTTGTTAAAACCACTTGCAAAGCATTACGGGAAACTGAACATAACAAAAATAAAATCTTTCTGTTCGAAATGAAATTTTGTCAGTGTCACCCAAAACGTTTGTTTGCATTTTGATAGATATCATAGATAAAATATGACACTGTAAAAATGATTGCATTTGCGTATAATCTGTTGTACACATTACCGTGGCTGTCATTTCATTGATGGTGGTGCCGTATGTCTTCGAGTTTTATTTTTAATTTATTTCTTGAAGTCATGTTACTTTAACCACAAATGAAAACATGTCACTAAGGGAAAATTTAAGTGAACTAGGCTGGTGATTATATTTTTGTATAAGTCGTTTCAATGGAGAGCACTCGAATGTTCACAGTCAAACTAATATCTGATTTTTTCAGGCACCTGAGTGAAGAGGGTCTTGATATTGTTAGTGAAAATGGTCAAATAGAGGATATAGATATCCTTACGAAAAAGGCATTAGATGTAAGTGGTTAGCGCAGCTACATTTTATTATTGTCAAGGTCTACTGGTCAATTGGTTCTGGTTGTGTTAATGTTTAATTCTTATTGTTTTCTAGTATGATTTAAGAGATATAGGAGATGCAGCGCTTCCTGAAGACTTTACTAAAGAACCATCTAAGTTGGAAAAGCCTGTGATACTCCAAATACAAAAAATTAGAAATGTGTCTGCTCCAAAGGCAAATGAGGAGTCTACTTCTGCTCCTCGAATGCTTAAGTTGACATTACATGATGGTAAAACCACATGCACAGGCCTAGAAACCAGTCCTATCTCCAGTTTAAGTATTAACACTCCCCCGGGCACCAAGGTGTTGTTGAATAATGAAGGCCTTGAGGTCTGCCACGGAGTGGTGTGGTTGGTTCCTGATGTCATTACAGTGCTGGGTGGTAAAGTCACTCACATGATAGAAAAATGGGAACTAAACAGGAGTCTCGCTAAGCATACGAGAGGTCAGTCAGTTTTGTTAATTTCATAGTAATTTCCAAATATGGGTCAGATATAATTTAATTTGACAAACAAAAAACACAAGCATTTTTTTGTTAACCTTTTGACTGCTATGGTCAGCTATAGCCGACAAATGAAAAAGTGTCCAACACGCCACCATCACCTAGAGCCTACAAAAAAAACTGCGAATTTCTGGTTTGGCATCCGGGGCACACCAATGCCTTTATGCTCTGGCATTCAGAAGGTTAATATCATGAATTTAAAATGATTAAATAAGTATAATAATTTTTAATGCTACCATTATTATTGGTAAAAAATGCTATGTTTCAATGTGTGTTGTTTTAATGAATTTGACTGCACTAATTTACTATGGTAAATGCTGCACTGCAATTTAAAAATACTTGTCAATTGAGCTTATTGTTGCATTTGAATAATTTTACCCTATGTATACATACAAAACTGAGTTTTGAAAGGAAATTAACCTTTATATGTTAAGATATTGCTTGTTTTCAACTTGTTTGGGGCTTTTTCTTTATAGATGTCATCGGAAAATTGCAAACACCATAAGATTGTAAAATATCCTTTCAAATACTAAAGAATTTTTTCTTAATGACTGATATTGGAAACTGTTCAATTTGGATGGGATTTATTTTATTCAAAACGATTTTTTCTTAATATGTTGAGAAATATAATGTAATAAAGATTTATTACCATCTTACGGAGTCTGCAATTTTCCGGTGACATAGACATGCATTGATCTAGTTAACTAAAAGGTCTTTTTGTATTCTGCAGTTTATGGATAAAGAAGAATATAAATTCAAATATCATTTATTCAAAATAGCCTACAAACCAACATGTTTTGTAGGTCAAAAGTTTCATACAATAAATTTAAGAACCCTTTTTTTAAGAAGTGTGAAATGAATAAATATTATTTTTAGGGGGCATTGGTGTGGATGGAGGTCCTCCTCCATGGATACCATTCGGACAAAGACTGGAAGCTCTAACATTGGACAAGCAGTTCAAGAGTTTAACAGAAGCTGCCAAGCAAGATAATGCAGAGTTTGAAGCTCAGAGGAAAGGTGCTATCGCTGAAGCACAGAAATTGTCCTCGGGTGTTAAAAAAGTAATGTTTTTTATATAACTAGTAATAAACTAAAAAATCATAACAGTTGATGAATGTGCCAAATAATACTAGTTTTACCAATTAGATAGTATGACCTGCTTAATTCTGTTACATGCTCCAGTTGTTTTCTTATTAACAACTCAACCAAATACTTCTAGGAGTACAATGTTAATGTGAAATTATGAGTTTTAGTTCTGATTTGTGGGACATTTGAGTCTTAACTATGTTATGGTTTTAAGATAATTGGATTTTAATAATCTTATTAGAATCCAATTCTCTTTAAACCATAACTATAATTATAGTATTGTAGAATATTATAGTATAAATAATAAGTAGTACCTTTGATTAAACCTTAACATCTGTTAGGTTTTATCCAAGGATCTAGTTAAGGATTTGTATGAACAGTAGTACCTGTTCATACAAATCCTTATTAAAATAAAGACAGTTTTTAATTTGTTATTATTTAATATTTCAGGTATTTGGTGGAGGCACAAAACCTTTGTTAGATGCAAATGTACAGAAGATAGTTGATGCTGGTTTTTCAGAAGAGCAAGCTGAAAATGCTCTCAAATATACTAAGAATAATGTTGATAGGGCTCTTAAGATTCTGCAGAAGAGAGATAACTCAGAAAGTAGAAGTAAAGAGAAGCAGCAAAAAGAACCAGAACCACCTAAACGTAAGGGAAGGAACAAGGATAATAATGATGAGGACATACAAGTGAAACCATCCGGAAAAGTGTCCTTATTTGACTTCTTAGAAGATAAGCTGCCTAATGTACCTGATAAGGATAAAAGCAACCGTCAGAACAGCTCCTCACAAGAGGATAGGAATGATCGGAATAATTATAATTATAGAGAAAGGAATAGCGGGAGGAATAACCCTCGTAATCAAGGATCTAGATTTGACGGTGCCAATAGGCAAAGATCTGATACTAGAGGACATTATTCTCATGATAATAATCATTCACATAGAGATGATAGGAAGTATCAAACTCAGAGTGAAAAGCCACCAAGGTTTCAGAGGAAGTTAGAAGAGAAGAACAAGCAACAACTGCAGTTCCAACAGCAACATCAGAATCAGAACCAGTTCCAAGCCAACAGCAATAATCTGAACATGCATTATAACAATTCATATCACACGCTGCCACCACCGCCTCAAACACAGAGCCACTATAATGATAAGAGCATGAGGACCGACAGGAATTTTAATAATGATAATAAGATGCAGCAACAACAGCAACAGCAACAACAACAACAACAACAACAACAACAACAACAGCAACAGCAGCAACAACAGAATTATCGTAACGCTGCGAGTGCTATGGAGAGTTTAGTGGACGCTACGGCGAACTTGAATCTGTTGGCAACTCAGCGCGCGGTGGAGGAGTTGCAACAGCCGCGGAACTATCCGCCACTGGACCAGGTGTACGCCAAGCAAGCCTACCTCGCCGCGCAGAGCATGACCGACATACCGCCGTTCAGGAGAGGGAGCGACTTGCAGAAGTATCAAGAACAGTCGTATCAGCGACAGCGGCAGCAGCCGAACGGCTATGTAGATAGTGCGCGGCAGAGCGGGTTGTATGGCAGTGTGGCTAGTTATATGGGGAACGCAGCGGCGGCGGCTGCGGCGGCGGCTAGCGGGTACGCCGGCCGACAGTACGGCTACGGTGCCCGGCCCCAGGAGTACGCTAACGTGCGTGGCGCTCCCTTCCTCGCCAACTCGTTGCTGGGCTTCCAGAACGCAGCTGTGAACGAGCAGGCACGCGCCATGCTCGGTGTTGCTGATATCAACTGGAAGGTTGGCGACCGCTGCCTCGCGCTGTATTGGGAGGACAATAATGTAAGTTGAGTTTAAATAATTTGGGTATAGTGACTCCGCTTTGAGGTTTCATAGAAATGCCCACAGGAATGATGAACAAAATCAAAATCAAAAGTCATTTATTCAAATTAGGCTGAGTGCCAGCACTTTTTGAACGTCAAATTTCTGCATAAAGACAGCCCTNTAAGTTGAGTTTAAATAATTTGGGTATAGTGACTCCGCTTTGAGGTTTCATAGAAATGCCCACAGTAATGATGAACGAAATTCAAAGAGTATGTGAACGAAATATTTGATCATTATTTCAAGAGATAGAACAAACATACNATCAAAAGTCATTTATTCAAATTAGGCTGAGTGCCAGCACTTTTTGAACGTCAAATTTCTGCATAAAGACAGCCCTCCAAAACGCCCGCCCGTCACCACTTCTTAGTGTTATAGCTGGGAAGAAGAAGTGGCGCAACAAACTCCCCAGCAACACATCTGTCTGTTAAGTTTGAAAAACTTGAATTAACACAGTAGTATGCAAAGTATTTTACAATACATGACACAGAAAATAAAATATTCAAACTGTAAATCAAATTAAATTAAATTATTAAACGAAATTCAAAGAGTATATGAACGAAATATTTGATCATTATTTCAAGAGATAGAACAAACATACAAGCTCACAAGCAAGTTAGTAACAGTTTAAGTTGAAGTGATGTCTGAAAACTAAGTTTCAATTGTTGTGTATGCATGAATGGTCTGACAAAGTTACTAACAACCAAATATTTAAATTTCAGTTCTATGAGGCCGAGATCACAGGCATATCGGCCAACACTGTAGTTGTCAAGTTTTGTGCCTATGGTAACCATGAGGAGATTCTCAAGACCAATTGCCTGCCGTTCCCTAACCAAGGTTCGTGAGATTTACTGTAGTAGTAAGTATTTGACCTAGAAATACAGGGTTTTACCGATTATCCACTGATTTAAACTTTAACATAGCACAGTACTCAGGAATATGTAATTTTGAATTTTTCAGTGTTTGTCATGATTATATTTGTAGTGCGTTTTGTGTTTTGACTGTCTGGAATAAAGTTATTTTTTAAATTTATTTTTCTTTCTTTCAATGGGAACACATTAAACAAAATTGGGTGTTTCATATCGCAGATTGCGTTAATATCGCACTTTTGTTTGAAAAAACAGATTTTTGCCGCTTTTTTTTTAATGTTATAAAAAAGCGTCATTCATATTTAGGGTTGTCATCACCAAAATTGCCGACGCCGGACAAAATCTAAAAAAACACATTTGGGCGAAATTGAATAGTTTTCCCGGACATCACCAAGAATAAAAACGTCGTATTAAATTAAAAAAAAGAACACTTTAATAATCTATTACAGCTTGTTTGCAATATAAAACTACAGGTCGGCTATTTTGCTGCGCTGGATTTAGCTTGTAAGCGGCTTACGATTACGAATGAATTTTTAAATTAGTTTAGTTTTCATTTGTTGCTTGTCTCTTTAATTTNCTATTACAGCTTGTTTGCAATATAAAACTACAGGTCGGCTATTTTGCTGCGCTGGATTTAGCTTGATTTGGCTTGCGATTACGAATGAATTTTTAACTAAGTTTAGTTTTCATTTGTTGCTTGTCTCTTTAATTTTCAATCGAGTTTCCCTTGACACAAAGTGTCCGGATATTACCAGGACAACTTTTAAAAACTCCGCCCGGACGCTCCCCGGACCGCCAAACTAGGTCAAATCCGGGAAAACTTGGACGGATGGCAACCCTGTTCATATTCATACTGTGTTCTGTAAAAGTTTGAACTGTTAATAGGCGGATAATCCTGTATGAATTGTAGAAATAGTGATGGCATGAAGGGCAATGCTCTATAACGTGTGGATGTGTGCGGCCAGGCGCGGGCGCCGACAGCGCGGCCTACCTGGCGGCGCGCGGCGTGCTGGCGGCGCGGCGCCCCTAGTG
>NDFZ01000965.1:0-12350 GCA_002192655.3 Mamestra configurata | reverse complement strand
TTACCGACATAGCCCGAAGGATCGCCAAACTGAAGTGGCAGTGGGCAGGACACATTGCTTGTAAAATAGATGGTCGATGGGGCTGAATAGTTATGGAGTGGCGCGTACCGGAAGACGCAGCGTTGGAAGGCCCACAAGGTGGACCGATGACCTGGTGAGGGTCGCGGGTAGCCGATGCATGCGAGATGCACAGCACCGGTTGTTGTGGCGACACTTGTGGGAGGCCTATGTATGTCCAGCAGTGGACGTCTTTCGACTGATATTATGATGAGGACAGCTTATCTGGCCTTCACACCCCAGTTACTGGGTAAGGGGATATGGCAAAACTTTTAAGTTTCCGACTATCAATAACGACTGTCGAAGATCTACAAATGACAGTCGGGAGCAACGGTTTAACGTGCGACTTAAATTATTTAGTCACGAGCTCGGGAGCCTATCCTTAATAAAAACATTATCAATAAAGTTTCCGATATTATATAACTAGCTTTTGCCCGCGAATTCGTACGTACATACCCGATTTTATCCCGTTCCCGTTGGAATTTCGGTAAATCCTGGTTTAGTCCCTACGGAGTGTAAGGAAGCTACATGTCAAGTTTCAGCTTTCTTCGACCAGTAGCTTCGGCTGTGCGTTGTCTGTCAGTCAGCTAGTAATGGAAGAGTTTAATATAGGTATATTAATGTATGTTGGTTGGTATGTATAGTGTCGGACGTAAAAGAATAGCTCCATCCCATCACTTCCCGTGGGTGTCGTAAGAGGCGGCTAAGGGACTCACCAGAGAATGGGCAGCAGCATTCTCTGTGCATTGCAACAGCTACACTGCGATCGCCAACCCGCCAAGCGTGACGATTATGGCAACCTCCTTTGGGGGAGGCCTATGTCCAACAGTGGACGTCATTCGGCTGATGATATTGATTAAAACTGAGTAACGGTACGAACAAGATTTTCAACGTTTTTTTTCCTATTTGCCTTCAGGACATGCCAATAACCAGAGGACGTCATCACACGATAATTATGACATTTCAACTTCACATATAATATACCCGTACTACACATATAGCTGACCGCAAGATAACCGGTAAAAGAATGCGCAACAGCAGATGTTTTGAGAGCCAAGCGTTTGCAAGGAGCACGCGAGTCTCCAGAGTACGAGTATCTTACTTACTTACTGAGAGGATAGATTGGGAGCGCGGTTTTATCTGTGAATAGCCATTGCCGGACAAGTTAGATCTTTGATAGATTTCGACGTTAATATTTGACAAGATTTGTTTTGTACTCCGAACGTCTTGAAAAACAACGGAACCCTTATAGTGTGACTGTCTGTCCGTCTGTCGATTTTCGCTTAACCAAATTAATTAAGAATATAATAATAATAATATCTTGGGACAACTCACACACGGTCATCCGATCCCAAACTAGGCAGAGCCTGTGCTATGGCAACCAGACAACTGATAAACATACTTATATATTTCTAAATAGATACATATTATAGACAAATTACAACCAGACCCAGAACAAATGATCATGCTCATCACACAAAGATTTGTCTTGGGTGGGAATCGAACCCACGACCTCCGGTTTAGCAGTCAGGGTCACTAACCACTCGACCAACAGGCTAGTCAAAATTAAAATAGACAAAGATAAAACGCATCAAAATCAGGAGTACGGACTTGTTGGTTGCGGAATTTGTTCGAAAGTCACCGCGGCTCTGGGGGCTTAGTTGCGGGCGTATTCTACTACGGACTAACGATTAGTTCCGAACCCGAACTAAAACTGAATGACAACACGATTTGACAGTAACTGTCAAATCGTGTTGTCATTAATTCTTAGTGGTTAGGTGATACGGACTAGAATACGCTTGCAACTAAGCCCGGACTTCGGGCTAAGAGAATAGCCCCGCTGGAACGCAAAGGGCATTTGGAGGAACACGGGTGGGTTTTAGTCAGTAAGAGTCTGACACTCCCTTCCACTCCGCCCAGAGCGGAAGGAGTCATATGATGATTTCCCATCCATAAAAAAACAGCAAGGTAAGAAATCGTGCACTTCTTATGTTGTCGGGACGTCACAAGAAATTTCACGGACTGTATATTTTGTCTTAATTTTTCGTTGACATATGTGACATAAGTGTCCAATATTTTATAGGAATCTAACTGACGGATGGTCTAGGCTGTTCTAGAAGTGCTTGGTCTTATGTAAGGGTTGGGTGGCTGATAAACATTAAGGAAAAAATGGGCCAACTGCGAGTTGGACTCGCGTACGAAGGGTTCCGTACCATTATCTATTAAAACGGCAAATAAATCACGTTTGTTGTATGAACCCTTAAATATTTATTTTATTCTTTTCTTTTTTGTAAGTATTTGTTGTTATATTATAGCGGCAACAGAAATACATCATCTGTGAAAATTTCAACTGTCTGACTATCACGGTTCATGAGATACAGCCTGGTGACAGACGGACAGTCTTAGTAATAGGGTCGCGTTTTAAAGAATTGTGATAATAAATTAGACGTATACATATCAGTTACCTTAATTTTTTTGAAATTATATAAGAACACGCACTTCTGGAACATTCTGATTAGATTTTTTTTTTAATATTTCTCCTTTATTTTTACACCGAAATTGCAATAGCCATGAGATTTAATTGAAGATAAAAACAAAAATGCTATCAGAAGTCGATGACTTTCCGCCTTCTCCCTAGGCTACTTGCCCGTATGTAGTAACTAGCACTCAAAATATCAACTAAATATTTTTAGTGGCCATAAGTGGCCAGTCATATTTATGACTTTAATTGAAGATACTTTTTATTTTTTTATTTAATATGGGTTTGCTCTTGACTCTAGTCTAGGTCATAGGTGACAGAGACAAAGTCGACGATGGAGCGACCCTACCTAGAAGAAGCCTGTTAAGTCTAATTTTGAAGAGATTAGGGTCNACTCTAGTCTAGGTCATAGGTGACAGAGACAAAGTCGACGATGGAGCGAGCTTACCCAGAAGAAGTCTGTTAAGTCTAATTTTGAAGAGATTAGGGTTGTATGCGTTCGGAAACAGAGACGCAGGCAAAGAGTTCCACTCCTTTGCTGTGCGCATTATAAAAGACGTTTGGAAACGTTTAGTGCGAATTGGTGGAATAGCAACACGGTAGGGATGGTAACTTGCAGTGCGTCTAGATGTCCGATGATAGAAGGGGGCCGGTGGGATGAGATCGTGAGATAAAAACAAAAATGCTATCAGAAGTCGATGACTTTCCGCCTTGTCCCTAGGCTCCTTGCCCGTATGTAGTAACTAGCACACACAGGCCAAAGAATTCATTTCCCCGATTAAAAGAAATACCTTTAAAATAATTAAAATCCTCAAAACCATCAATAAACTATTTTTATTGGCCATAAGTGGCCATTAATATTTCTCTTTCGTTAATTAGTATTTAACATCGTCCGATATGTTAATTAGGAGTATATTCACGCTGTTAAACTACGGGGGGTAAGCATCAAGGTGAAATTCATTTAATTATACACTATTCTCGTGTCATTTCGTTAATACCTAGGTAAGTTTTTTAATGATGGTTCCGTACCGAAATTCAATGAAAAAATATGTTTTTGAAGTGAAAACTTCTTTAGCGGCGTTGTGCACTTTTTTGGATGGGTAAAATTGTTAAACTCGCGTCAGGACACATGACCTGATCGAAAATTCGTAAGACGGAGGGAAAGTTCTGAAGTGTTAAATTTTTAATGTAATATAAATTGTCATGTTTGTGTACGATAGCGCATTAAATGAATACTTTATTTTACCACATAAATGATAGTACTTTTATACTGATAATTAAAGCAATTCGTGCGAAATTATTCCCTAACCATTCCAAAATATCAAAAATGCACAACGTAAATGTTCAAGTTTTCACTTCTGCCGGCACTCCCGTAGTGCAACCCGTTGTTTTTTTTATATTGGACTTGTTGCGGAAACTATACTGACCTCTGGAACCCAAAGTGCAGTTACTTAACAGCAAAACACGAAAAGTTTAGAATCCATAAAATATATCCAAGAGACATTCCGATAAATCCTTCTATGCAATCATCATCTGCCTAGCCTTTTCCGAACTATATTGGGGTCGGTTTCCAGTCAAACCGGATTCAGCTGAATACCAGTATTTTACGTGGAGCGGCTGCCTACCAGACCTCCACAACCCATTAACTGGGTAACACGGTACTCCTTGGCAAGACTGAAGTCTAATTTACTGGCTTCTGACAATCCGTAACGACTGCCAAAGACCTACAAATGACAGCCGGGACCAAAGGCTTAACGTGCTTTCCGAGGCACGGAGGAAACTCGGTATGTTTGGCCAGACCAACTTTGGCAAGCGTTGCTGAAATCCTTCTATGCAATGTGAATGGATAATATATTTATTATATCCTTTAAAGTTTTCGTGTTTTTGCTGTTACAGCAAGTCACTTGAGGGTTGGGAGTTTGATAGGGGCAGTATCACGCCACAATGAACTAAAAATGGACCTGCAGCTCAACTGTGTCATGCAAAAATTAAAGCAATCAGTCAAATGCTTTCATTTTGACATTGCAACAGCCGGTCAATTCTATAAACATGTCTAAGCGAAGGCTTGGGTGAAGTGATCACGAGGTGAGCTGTCAATCCATATAACCAAGATGGAATGACAGCTCACTTCGTCATCACGTGACATCTTGTTTATATGGATTGACAGCTGTATTCATTGCGGGATTACGTTGTCAAGCAGAGGATTTTTTAGACATATGAATCAATGAATCTGGAACCGTACAATTTGATCTTTACAAAGGCCAATCACAGATTATTTTGGAACCATCGAAGCTTGAGTGGTTGAGTAATCAGCGCCATCTATCCATTGCTTTTGAAACTAATCCATTATAATAATAAATAGATGAAGAATGTCGTCTAGCAGTCTAGCTGCTCCATTTGGCCTAGACATTTAGACAATAGTACTATTAATAAGCTAGTTTTACGTGTATTATAATCAGGCTATGTCGACAATGCGTCTGGGATTTTATAGATTCTGTCACAAAAACTTTGTTGAAGGCCTTGCGATTTAATTTCCGTGAGGGAGCAACTTCTTATATGCCGAAAAAAAAACAAATGGTCTAGAATCTAGACTAGTTAGAAGATTGACTGCTTTGTCTTTTTTAGGGTTCCGTACCCAAAGGGTAAAAACGGGACGCTATTACTAAGACTCTACTGTCCGTCTGTCTGTCATGAACCGTGTACCTTGAAACTAAAACTCCATCAAACACACCAACGGGATACACCATACGGGTGTAACAATACAGGTGGTTTCTTTTCAAAATCAACCGGTTCAATTCCTGGCTAGGAATACCGATTTTTCAACAATCCAATAATGCAGTTTTAGTTTTAATCAAAATCGGGCACGAGACTCCTTTCAGTGTGTTTCAGTAATCTTTATAGTTTCGGATTGCCCATCCACGCACACTTTAAAAATTCACCTGTATTAACGGAGTATTCCCGATTGAGCATCAAGAAAAATATTGATTGGTGCTCTAATGGGAATAGTTTTGGTGCTCTAACTGGAATACTCCGTATTAACAGTGTTGAATGTGAAACAATACAAAGATATCACTAAACGCTTAGTTGACACTTCGGGTGACCCAAGGGGCTGGATTTTACCTCGGACAGAGGATAAGCATTGCCATACAACGTGGCAATGCCGCCAGTCTTTTGGGCTCACTTCCAGTCGATAGCTTCGGACGAATTTTTTGACGCCATATTTATTTAGGAATTTTAATTTTAGTGTATATTTAGTTAGATTAGTATTTAAAACATGAAATGTACATGTTTATTAATAAAACTATCTCACAAAGTTCCATGATAGGCCTCTTTTTATCCCGAAAAAAAATATTGTCCCTGTAAATAAAGCCAATGAGCAAGTCCTCCAAATTCCACAAATTTACAAGAAAATTTTGCACGCAGGCTTCGGATAAACTGGAGCGATCTCCGCTATTGTAGCTCGGGTCATTGGGGCTCCCTGGCCTCACGTTAATTTAGCGATACCTAAGTAAAATACGAGTTTCTCCGTCGACGTCACAGTAGGTACATCGCCGGACCACCTGTCCGTTCGTCCGGACAATTCAGATGGACCGGTTCGGTGAGACTGTCGCGGAGTTGGTAGTGAATGGAGGTTTAGTGCAAAAATGAAGTACTGTCTAACAGACTGATAGACAGGCCGAAAGCCAGTGTCCATTAAAATAGCCATTAACACGCTAAAAAGGGCTTTATTTTACTTACACGCTCAATAACACCTTGATGGGGTCAAGGTGTTATTGAGCGCATAAGTAAAAGTTACCAACACAGAAACAGGAGAACAGTAATGGAACAGCAATGCTGTTTTGGTCCCACAAAGATAGCGGGTCAACTAAGAGTAACTGTATCATGTAACAAAATGTCATGAATATGCATATAAGACACTAATAAATACGGTGAAGGAAATCGAAGAAAAGAGTATTTAATAGCCCGCTGTCGAGTATAAGCAGTGAGCCTGGCATATGGACATTTTAACACTACTTCAAAAAATACCTTTCTTAGCTCTCCATTCTCTCAAGCATCCATGACTCCAAAACATAAAAATACAAACGAGCGCTGATGTGTTTATTACAGTTGCCTAGTTAAATATAGATGGTCGTCGTCCGAGAATTAATTTGTATATCATTATTGTATTAATATGTATTGTTAAAATTGGGAATATCGACGAAGTTCTCGTTGCTTGCTGTTTATTATAGCGATTGAGTCATCGATGTTTCGTTATTTTTTTTGGTTATTTTTAACTGTGTATGAAACATGGCTGGTTAAGTACCAAAAACACAAAACAATCGCTGTTTTATNATTGTATTAGCTTCACTAAAAATAAAAATAAATTTAAATATCCCTATGCAATACATAATGAAACTCTGGCAAGGGAGAGTTTGATCCGCGACCTGGGAGTATTGCTTGATGATAAACTGCACTTAGACGCACATGTTAATAAAATTGTCAATAACGCTTATCGAATGTACGGCTTTGTAATGAGATCAACCACAGAATTCAAGCACCCTAGTACATATTTATACCTCTATCGATCACTGGTTAGGTCTCAATTAGAATATGCAGTACCTGTGTGGAACCCCTATTATAATAAATATATTGAAAGTATAGAAAGCATACAACGGAAATTTCTGAAGTCTATGCATTATCGCTGTTTGAAAAGTTGTTATCTCTCTTATAGTGAGCTACTTAAAAAATATAATCTGCTGTCTTTGAGTTCAAGGCGAACTTTTCTTGAAACTACATTTTTATATGACTTATGCAATAACTCGTATGATTGTTTAAATATTAGTAACAAATTGTGTTATATAGTTCCCAGAACATGCCAGGGACGCAGGGTGCGCGCACGACCTGTATTCGCCACTACTTCCAGTCGTACAAATGCGGGCTTGCGTGCACCTCTTCGTCGCCTTACGAGTAATTTTAATAAGAATTTCTGCAGTTTGGATCTGTTTGCTTTACCACATAGAAAGTTTAGACTCATGCTGCTTAACTTGTTGAAAAATTGATGTGATATTTGTTCCACTTATCCGGCCCTTTTGGCAGCTTTATTTTTTGTTGTTACTTCTTAATTAATACTCCTCTTTTTTCATTTCTCACAACACACTAGTCTTAAAAATTACAAAATTGTCTCACTGTGTATCTGTGGAGAACGTTGTTGATTTCACATTTGTATCATTTCTATATCATATCTTTTGTAATCTAAGTGTGTAATTGTTTGTTTTCCCAAATAAATAAAATAAATAAATGATCATTTGTTCTGTGTTTGGGTGTAATTTGGACAAGGCACAGCCAAAACGACTGGTCGTAGAAAGCTGAAATTTTGAAGGAAGTTTCCTTGGGGACTGCAGGGGAGCAATAAGAGAGGATTTCCCGAAATTCATATGGGAACGGGAAAAAACGGGATTTGCGTGTACGAAGTCGCGGGCAAAGGCTAGTTCTGTTATAAATTCTTAAGGCATCGTTAATCGGATCATTCAGAACAAAATTCTTATTTCCCATTTCTGAACGATTCGTTACTTATTTTTGAACTACTGCCGGTCGATTCTGTAAACATGTCGTAGTGAAGTGATCACATCCATGTAATCAAGATGGAATGACAGCTCACTGTGTGATCACTACCGTACGTCATGTCCTAGGCGACCACTGAAAATCAGCGGCGTGCTGTGGGTCCCCCACGGCACAGCATTATGCTGAGTGGAAGCCCTTTTGCCACAACCACGACATGCATCTACTTTATTTATACCTACTCATACTTTTGTTATTTCTTTTCTTATTGTTTTAACGTGTCTTTACTAATATAATTTAAGAACTAACAACTAAAACTAACTATCGTTTAGGGTTAAGCTCAAGTAAAATTAAATTATGTATGTGGGTATTTCGTTTTGTGGCAATTAAATATCTTTCTTTCACTTCACCCAAGCCTTCACTTCGACTTGTTTGCATCGACCGGCTGTTTCGAAGGAAGCTTTATTTATGGACAGCTTTCATAGTTTCAGTAATTTTCATCACTGAAGTAAATCCGAAGCAGACAATTGAAGAGGTATACCTCTTCACGTCTTAACGGATTTTAATGAAATTTGGCATACAGGTAGACCATGTCCCGGAATAGGACATAAGGTACTTTATATTCCAAGGGTAATTTCCCTTGAGATAATTTCCAACGTTCTTGCTGGTGAAGCTCGTCTACACTAATATTATAAAGAGAAAAAAAAATATTTTTGTGTGTGTGTGTGTGTATGTTTGTAATGAATAAACTCAAAAATTACTGCGCCGATTTGAAAAATTCTTTCAGCAATGGATAGCTACATTATCAGCGAGTAACATAGGCTATATTTTATCCCCGTACTCCCACGGGAACGGGTACTACGCGGGTGCAACCGCGTGACGTCCGCTATTTCAAAATAAATTCGAGAGTTACATCACAAACATGTCTTTAATTCTAAAACTACCCTCAACAAAACTAACATTTTCTGCAACCCCAAATACAAATATACCCTGAATCGTTCACGAATCTGATTTATTCGATTCCTGCGCAGCCCTTTTTGCTGTACGGTCAGCAAAACATCTATCGTAACCTCCATATCTTGGATTTGCATTTGTATCCTTTTTTTGCTGACGAATGTGAAGTTATAAATATTATATCTACGCTAGTTTTTCTGGGTCTATTCTTGTGTTATTTTCGTAGTTTGGTTTATGGCCAGTAGCGCGATTCTGTAACTATCTCACCGTGATAACTTAGGTGAAGTTAGCTGATAATCCCCAACAATGAGGTGGGTTTTGTAAAGACTCGACTTGCAGTAGATTTGAAAGGTCATAAACATCTTTTATGTTACCTACTAGTTCGATTAATTAACTTCAAGCATTCTTATCAATTCAAATCTTTATAACCAATTATATATTATTCCGGTTTGCCTGTTTATCTTGTATTTTATTCCAGTATAGTATCAACCTTTCTGTGTTAAGTTGCGGAAACTTTAACAGCTTAAAATGGCAATGTATGTATTTATGTTTTTTGAAGTGAAAACTTCTTTAGGCGCGTTGAGCACTTTTTAGGTGAACAAAAATCATGGAACTCGCGTCATCGTCACCCAACGCTTTAGCTTTCGCTTAGTTTACACTTCTATCGGCAGTCCCCAAAGACTGCTCCGCAAGTTTTTTTTTCCATTCTGATTGCAAAACTAACTAATATTAGAAATGAGTGAACGAGAGCGAGTTTGTCTATTACGCTTTAACAGTTAGACAGACAATCGGGAAATTGTCAAACGTAATATGTTTTGGCCCATTCGCAAGCTGAGGAGATCAGAATCTCAGGATTAAAGGGTTGAAATTGGTAGAAATGTCTGTCTGACAAAAAACTGTTTTTTAAATNAAATTGTCAAACGTAATATGTTTTGGCCCATTCGCAAGCTGAGGAGATCAGAATCTCAGGATTAAGGGTAGAAATTGGTAGAAATGTCAGTCTGATAAAAACCTGTTTCTTAAATAAAAAAATGGCTGTCTGTAAAGTCGGTTTACGGACGATAGTTTAACGTGACAACGTCATAACAAAACATTGATGAAAAGATCGTAACGTTACAATGAGACATCCTTTTTCGTGCGTGCAGCCGGCGTTCATCGATTTATTAGACGTTGTCACGTCAAAACTAATTAATAAGAGGGTAAGGGCTCGATATAGTATCCTGTATTTTGGTTTTTAGGNCCTTTTTCGTGCGTGCAGCCGGCGTTCATCGATTTATTAGACGTTGTCACGTCAAAAATAATTAATAAGAGCGTAAGGGCTCAATATAGTATCCTGTATTTTGGTTTTTAGACCGCAAAGTACGTAGGAATGCTAGCTCAGTCAGACCATCGCCTTAGGTCTACATCGACCACAATTATACATTCATCCCACTTGCTTCCATCAGGATGGCAAGCAGCTGTCATAGTTTTTGCTTGAATTCTAACATAGGGACAAGTAGATGCGTATAATACGACTGAACTACAATAAGGAGTTGGCAGGAATGCGGTTTCGTGAACCAATTATAGAGAAGGCGTCTTTAAGGATCAATTACTTTGGTTGGACATGCTGAGCGTCGCACATCAGTGGTGAAGAACCAGTATAAACTGGCCTCGTTCTCTATTTTTTTTTAGTTTTTATTCAAAATCTACACAAATTATAGGAACATAAATTCTGCCAAACTGCATAACAGTTTGTCTCGTTGACAATATTAAAAAAAATGTTTTTAAAGCCATATGTGTGTGTTACTAAAACCTATCTAACTTATTTAGTTTAATTTACTACTATTTATTGAAGTTCTATACTCAGCTTCTGCACATAATTGCAAAAATATGACGAAAAGTCACATTGCTTTTTTTCACAATGATATGAAATATGGTCGGTACATATTTATCCGTGTAAATAATAAAGTAATTTAAATTTGTGTATGTGTGGTTTTCACTGAAAAGTGGCCTACTGTACTTATACTAAATAATTCAAATTCAAATACTATGGTTATGAAGGAAATAAAAGAGAGTATACCTATAAAATTGTCGAAAAACAATACAATTAACTCAAAAAGAACTTACATCTAATGTTATTAAAACAAAAATTAAAACACAAAAATGAGCACACAACAAAAAAAAAATTGTTTGAGTAAATATTAAAAAATAAAAGAGACTTACCATTCCATTGTCCATGCCCCCATATGGCGATTGGTATCCCGCCTTTTCTGTGACTGCAAAAGATAATTGATATGCACATTATTTAGCTATACTTTTAATATACCGTTTCGATATATTTCCGAAGCTTTTCTTGCGTTCCTCGGACAGTAACGTGAAGTGTTTCGGTTTACGTGTTATGCCATTTTTGTTTCTTGTGTGTTTTCCCGTACTAAATATCACTGTTATGTTAATTATTCTATATTGCCCAAATTTATCTGAAATGAAAATCCACGTAAATATTTTTGGCGCCCAACGTGGGGCATTTATTTATATCGTTTTTTTTGCTATATACAGCTGCTTGGGTTGATTTTCGAGGATAAGCAGCCCTTACCGAGGTCGATCTGTAGATGGGTGACCAATGACCATCTATTAGACACCGAGTTTTCTCAGTGCCTAGAAAATCACGTTAAGCCGTTGTTCCCGGNTCGATCTGTAGATGGGTGACCAATGACCATCTATTAGACACCGAGTTTTCTCAGTGCCTAGAAAAGCACGTTAAGCCGTTGTTCCCGGATGNGAATGTCATTCGAACATCTTTGTCAGTCGTTACGGGTAGTCAGAAGACAGAAAATCTGACACCAGTTTTGCCAAGGGATATAGTATTCCCAGTTATTTGATTGTGACTGGCTCTATGTAAAATACTGGTATTTGGATGCATCCGGTTAAACTGGAAGCCGACTCATATGTAGTTGGGAAATGGCTTGGCAGATTTAATAATAATATAAAACAATTGAATTTCAATTCCATTGCGGAGTAATTTTACAACCAAAAAAGAAAGAAGTGTAACATCGAGGTTAACAAAAATAATCACACTTTAAACAAAATTTGGCGCCCAACACGGGACCGCAAATATTACATTAATTCATAACGTATTGAGAATTAATAGTTCGGAAAGCAATATAAAATGCACCAGTATAATCGTATTACTCCAAACCGAACAATAAAATTATAATAATAAAAACTCGTCCCTAAGCCTCACACAATAAAATACGAATTAAAAATTGCACCATTTTGATAAACCCATTAAAAAATCCTTTTGTAAAACTTGGTCAAATAGGGTTCCGAGTTCGTGTTGTCAGTC
>NDFZ01000964.1:0-12347 GCA_002192655.3 Mamestra configurata | reverse complement strand
AAATTAAAGTAAAATAATTACGGTAAATTTTGATCATTGTACACTTTTTGTGAAAATGACCCATCTAGTTCTGGTTTGTCATCTTATAGGCCACCTTTTGTAGCAGCTCCTAGTTTGGATACAGAACTCTCTGACTCGGAAAGTTCTGATGATGATGAACAGTGGAAAAAAGGAAGTTTTCCACATAATCCACCAACAGATAAATTTGATGAGGTGGTTTTGCAACCAAGTCAGTTTTTTCCCAACAGAAGTACTCCGGGTGCTTATTTTAGTGCTTTATTTAGTGATGATGTTTTTTTACATATTGTAAATCAGACTAATATTTATGCCTTACAAAATAAACAAAAAAATTGGGATCAAATAACAGTGCCAGAACTGAAAGCCTTTTTTGGCATATTAATATTTATGGGCATACATAAGCTTCCTAATGTTAATCTTTATTGGTCATCTGATCCATTTTTTCGGGTGCAAGAAATTGCAGATATTATGCCAGTAAAAAGGTTCAAGAAAATTTTATCCAACTTCCATGTAAATGACAACAGTAATATGCCAAAACGAGATGAACCAGGTTATGATAAACTTTTCAAGATCCGTCCCTTGATCTCTTTTATGAATGACGCATTCTAAAACAGTGCAGTATGTTCTACCTCTCAGGCAATTGACGAATGCATGATAAAATTCAAAGGCCGTAGCTCAATCAAACAGTACATGCCCATGAAGCCTGTGAAGCGAGGTTTCAAAGTTTGGGCGCGTTGTGACAGCAAGACAGGATATATATACCAATTTGAAGTATACACCGGCAAAAAAGACAATGTCACAGAAGTGGGCTTAGGAGCTAGTGTAGTAAAGGAACTGACTCAGCAGTTGATCAATCAGAGCAGGGAAAATACTCATATCACATTTGACAATTTTTTTGCTTCTTTCGAATTACTACAATATCTGTTCGAAAATAATATTTACTCAACAGCAACTGTGCGTCAGGATCGCACGAATTTGCCAAATTTCATAAAAAATAGTAGAAAACGTAAAAATGTACCCAATCATTCAGCTTTGAAGTTAAAAAAAGGCCAATATAAGTGGCGCATCAACAAAAATGTCGCGTGTTTCGTGTGGATGGATACCAAATTAGTCTATGTACTTAGTTCTGCTTACCATCCCTCTCAAAATACCAGTTGTAAAAGGACACAAAAAGATGGGACAAAGAGTGATGTAGCATGCCCAGTTGGGATCATAGAATATACCAAAAGGATGGGAGGGGTCGACAGGTTTGACCAAAAGCGTGGTACCTATGCCATATCAAGACGCAGCAGAAGGTGGTGGATGCGGATTTTTTGGTTTCTGGTGGACGCTGCAATCACTAATGCCTATATACTATACACACAGAATACCAGAGTACACAATCCCATGATGACTTTGCAGTTCCGAACTGTGTTGGCAAGGAACCTCATAAACAATTACAGTTCCAGAAAAAGGAAAACCTCTGTCCTGCCAAATTATATCACAAAAAAACCAAAAACACTTACCAGCAGACAGAAAGACATTCATGGCATTCCTGACAGCCTGAGGTTATCTGATGTAGGGTTGCATATGCCAAAGGAGCTTCCTACTTATAGGAGGTGCAGGGCATGCAGCACAAAAGCAGTAAGCAAAAAAACTAAAATAGAATGCATAAAGTGCGCAGTACCCCTGTGCATTGTACCATGTTTTGCACAATTTCATGTAGCCTGAAGGGCAGTGTCCAACATATGGACACCATGTTTTTTTATGAAAATTTCAAAAAAAAATGTATAAAAATTAATAAAAAAATATCAATATTCCAGTACAAGTGTTTCATTTTCAATAGACACGCTAGTTCCTTCTGCCCTATAAAGGGNGGAGAGAGTGGTAGAAAAGCTCATAATGTAGCCTCCACATACACCCATTTTCTACGGAAATATTGCAGAGATTGCAAGACCGTAACATTTTTCTTAGATAACTGTAACGCTCAAAACAAAAACAAAATACTTTTGTCTGCTTTGGTAAGGATAATAAATGATAAAATGACAAATATAGACAGAATTAATCTTGAATACTTTGAGCCAGGACATACTTTTATGGCCGCAGATGCTGTTCACGCTGCAATCACAAAAAAGTTAAAATCTAAGGGTACAGTTTACGATATTGATGATTTTATATGCAATATAAAAAGTGCACGGAAAAACATGCAAATTGATTTACTTAGCCATGATGATATGATCTTGTTCAAAAATGATTCCAAAGTCGCATACCCTAAAGAGTATAATATCCATAACCTTAAAATAATTGAGTTCAGACGAAGTGAATTATCTATATTTGTTAAAAATGACTATAATGCAGAATTTAAGGAAATAGTATTTTTGAAAAGAAAAAATGAAATAGCATTGCGGGATCAAATTGCAAAAGGTGTAACAGATCTTTTAGCAGATATTTCTAAAGAGACTGAACCTAGAGGTATTAGTGAGATTAAAAAAAAAGATCTATTAGAACTGTGTAAGTCAATGCCTCAAACACGAACAATTTTTTATGAAAATCTTGTTGTCTCTGAATCCCTCGATCTTGATGAACACACTGATAACGATTTAGACAACCAAAGACTGTAAAGTAACTCATAGCCTGATTAGTAATAGGTAAACGTTGATCTCATTTTTTATTCGAATTTGATTTAACTATTTTTGCATTTTTAAAAGCAATTGTATGTGTGTTTTATTATTACAAAGTGATTAAGGTTGTTGTTATTATGATACTTACGGAAGGTTTATTTTATTTTAAGTTTGTTTAGCATTTTAAGTTTTTGACTGATTTTAATATTTTGTTCCTAGACAGACTGATTTAAGAAGAATTGTACCTACTTTAATTAGTTTTACTGATGAATGATGATTGATGATAGATTTTTTATTACTTTGGTGAGTAAGTTTTAATATTTTTTTTATTTCAATATATGTTTTAAAACAGTAATTGAAGTTTTATTGTTTTTAAATGAATACCTACCTACCTAAAAATATATTAACACACAATAGGAACACATTGTTCTTGTAAACTGCACAAAATTCATTCCGTCACTCTCTCAAAATAGTATTATTGTAAACTGTATTTAAAAATACAGTGTTATTATATGATCAATTAACTCTCTTCAAGTAAAGTCAAAACACTGTAATCATACATACAGTACTTCACCAAAACAATGATTAAAAATCCGTAAAGTTTTATAACGACAATACACGTTTACATTAATAGTTCTTGTTGTATAGGTATTAGGATTATTAAATTTAGATGGCTAGATAGAATACTAAAATACCTTTTGTTTGGTACCTAAAACAAAATACTAGGTTACAAAATAGTACCAAAACATACGAAAAATCAAAATAAGTTTTAAAAGCCGTTTTCTCGAAACAAGCATTTCTAAGATACAGTGTTTTGCATTTACACGACAGCTTTGATATATTCTATAATTTAATAAGTATCCAATAAATTATAATTTATTTTCAGTCAAAAAAATGTTTGTCTCTTTGCGGTATGGACAGGAAAAGATTTTCCATTGAAGACCGCAAAGATACCAAGAGACGATGATTTTTGGGCGACAAAAATGGAAAATAAGCTGAAAAATGTCTTTTGCCCGAGATGATTGACCCCAGAAAAGGTCGGTCAATGACCATCAGAGATGTACGTTATTAAAATAAAATCATATAATTAAATTATAGGTAGCTACTTAAGTACGCTAAATAAAGAAACAATTTATAATTAAAGTAGTTTTATTTTATTCCTTACCTCTTCTTAATATATCGAGCCTTTTCAGGAAGAACATCGTAAGCGCCAAAAATCCCAAAAAACTGTTTTAATATTAACCGCCAGATCTAATGATTTTGCATCTTATGACACTTACTTTAGAGTTCAAAGTAGAAATGTAACTAACTTTTTTTAATTTCGAAATTTTCATCGTAAGTTACAACCCATTCAGTTTTTTTAACGTAACCTCCAGCGTCTGACAGATCGTAAGTATAGTACCTGTCGCTTACGATATAATATTAGATTAATAATTTTATTGCAAGCATCCTACTTGGCACTTACGATATTAAATTATGTAACGTAAGTTAAATACTTGTCGCTTGCGATAGAAATAAAATGCATTTTGCGTTTAGTTGTTTATGAACTTTAACATTATAATACTCAAATAAATTAAATATGATTGCATAAACTTTGAGTACTATAGTAGAAAAGTTACCTTGATACTAGATTTGTAAAAGAAATAACGAAACAGCTTATTATTTTGTGTTTAAAAGAATCTACTTAATAGTTTAATAGTGAATCAAAACGCATTTGTAGAAGTACCTAACGTAGCATCAAGACTGGTTTCAACGTGTTTTAAATTTGAAGTTTATTCGTCCGTGTGCTACCTATACCTTCTTCATTTACGTTACGAATATTTTGAAAGTTAACTATTCCTAACGTGTAATTAGTTTTGCGTAAACTGAGTGTTCAAGTTAAAACAGTGTTATCGAACGACAAGGTAAGTGAAACGATAAACTAAATTTTTTGAATCTTGTGATGTGAACAAAAATACTTAGGTGAAATACTATGCTAATTATTTTTCTAAGTTTGATTAAACGCATTGACTTCATAAGTTAAATTTACCTACTGGATGTTATTAAGCTTGATGAAAAGTTTTTTTGCCATAGTACATTTCTATAAAATTCGTTATGGGTGGTTATGCCTAATGCTTTTTCGTTCTCGGTTTTTTTTTCTTTTCTCGTGCTTTAACTTGTTTTTGGGTGGCGGCTATTTGGATTTGTATAGCGCTTTTATTCCGCTTTCAGAAAACTGAAGAGATGGCTGAATTTATACCATCCAATAATTTAGTTGACTACTCTGATTCTACACATTGCTCGTCTACCGACCAAAACTCTGAAGAAGGAAAGGATTATAGTGGATGTGACTCTGACCAGTCTTGGCATATTCCTATCAGAAGAAAGAAGAAAAGGCAAGTATTTACAAGTATGGACGACTACGCGTGCCCATCCACGTCCGCTGTTCAAATTCCTACGACGATAATTGAAAGTTCGGACTCAACCAAAGAAAGTTCTGATACCACAGAAGAGGAAGACTCAGGTATCGTTGGTAAAAAAGGTATGCGAAAGAAACGACCACTACCGAAAAAACTAAAAGAAAGGTCTGAGAGGTGGTCTGGAAAAGGAAAATGTGTCAAACCTAATCCCTGCTTAGGTAAAAAATGCGGGAATGACTGCGCTAATAAGTTTACTGAAATCGAGAGAAACTGCGTTCATGAACTCTATTGGGGTCTTGGATCCTTACAAAGACAAAGAGATTTTATTTTATCTTGTATTAAGGAATGTGAAATCGGTCGAAAAAGAGCAGAAAGCGATCGTCGAAAAATAAGTTACAATTATTATTTACCAAAGGGCACTGAAACGGTTAAAATTTGCCAACAGTTTCTTTTGAAAACCCTTGATATTTCGCAAATGACACTACGTTACACTAAATCACATAAAATTGCAAGTTTCATGTCAAAATCTGACCAACGCGGCAAAAGCACGCCTTTAAATAAATAC
This sequence comes from Mamestra configurata, assembly GCA_002192655.3. NCBI lineage: Eukaryota > Metazoa > Arthropoda > Insecta > Lepidoptera > Noctuidae > Mamestra > Mamestra configurata. The sequence continues at coordinate 6,765 of NDFZ01000964.1, read as the reverse complement.
AGTCAATCTCAAACTCAAAACGTCAATAATTTTATAAAAAAGTTGCCTGCCGTTCAATCACACTATTGCAGAAACAAAAGTAACAAACTGTACTTACCAACTGAATTTAGGGATGTGACCTATTTATATAGAAACTTTTATTTGAAAGACGAAGATACAAAGGAGTTAGGTGCAGTAAGTTATCAAAAGTTTAGAAAAAATTTTAAGACTGAATTTAACTTAGGATTTCACTTACCAAAAAAAGATAAATGTGATCAATGTGAGAGAATAAAGAATTTGAATGATGAAGAAAGAAAAAAAGCGACAGAATCAGATGCTTACAAAAATCACATTAAGGACAAAGAAATATCATTAAAGCTATTTCTAGAGGATCAAAAAAGAAGCAAAGACAACAGAAACTTTTTGTGTGCAAGCTTTGATCTAGAAAAGGTCTTAACAACACCTCACGGTCAAAGCGTAAATTTTTACTATACTCGGAAGCTTGCCTATTATAATGAAAGCATTTATGAAAGCGGAACCAGATCTGTATTTTGTTATCTTTGGAACGAAACAGAAGCGAAAAGAGGGTGTAATGAAATCTGTACTATTATCTTTAAATACCTTAAAATGGTTGACGAGAGAAGGATTCAGAATGAAGTTGCATTATACTGTGACAGTTGCGCAGGACAAAACAAAAATAAAGCCATGATTGTAATGCTGTATTATTTCATGCAATATTATGCGAGTTTTGTGGAAAGGCTGACTATAAATTTCCTCATTCCTGGACATACCATGATGCCAGTAGACTCTGTGCATGCAACAATAGAAGGATTTATACAGAAAAGAACCATTTACGCGCCATCTGAATGGCAAACTTTGATTGGAAATGCTCGTACTAATCCTAAAAAATATGAGACAATTCTTTTGAAAAATAATGAAATTAAAGATTGGAATTCCTATGCAACAGCCTTCTTACCAAACAAAATTAAAATACAAACAAGTAAACTGCGTAACGCTAGATTTGAAAAAGGCGACAAGTTCTATCTTAAATATGACTATGATGGACCCGAACAAGCTGTTGATGTCTCCCTTATATTGAGGTCTCGGCAGAATCAACAAGCTATTCGTGAACCTAAAACTGCTTATACTGAAAAAATTCCCATCTCGAAGGCGAAATACGAAGACTTAAAGAAAATGTGCGAAAAAGGTATCATACCAGAAGTTTATTCAAAAGAATATCTGGATTTGCCCTGCGATAGAAACACAAGAGACGTTTTACCTGAGACTGATGAAGACGAGGACTGATTTATATCTCATTTTGTATTTAATTTTTTATTCATCATCATCTGCCTGCCCCTGTCCCGTTTTATTTGGGGTCGGTGCAATACGTTTTTTTCTTCCATTCTGTCCTGTCACCCGTCACACTATCACTAACTCCTTTTTCTTTCATATCACTTCTCACACAATCCATCCATGTTTTCTTTGGTCTCCCTCTCCCTCTCCATCCATCCACATTTATACTCATAGCTCTTTTAGTAACATGCGTTTCATCCCTCCTCTTTACATGACGATACCAAGACAAACGGTTCCCTTTCAACTTTTCAGTCACTGGCTCCACTTTAAAATTTCCTCTAATATACTCATTTCTCACTTTATCCATCTTCGTCACACCACACATCCATCTCAACATTCTCATCTCTGCTACATGCAATCTCCAATTTTTTATTAATAAAGCTAATTCACTTAGAAATGCTTTGATTTTTTTTTACTTTATTGTATTTCTGACTCTTTTTCCTTCTCTGTCTGGCATAGTATCTAGTAAAAACAGTTTAAAACAAAAATCACAAAAAAAATTCTATTTTATGGTATTTAAGAATTATCGTAATCGACATACTCATTATCAGCTCTACCTAATAACGATCATCAGTTTTATCGTAAGCGACAAATGAATGTGATTATAGAGTACTGAGTCAAATCTTAACATTTGAATTAATAGGGAGGTGCCCATATAATACCAAGTAAAAATTTCAAATGGATACTATAAACATTTTGAGAAATATTTAAAAAAAACCTTCTCCTGTAAAATATGCAAAATGGCGGTTACGATCTTCTTCCTGAAAAGGCTCGATATGTGGGTAGTCATTAGACAGAATTCCGTCTATTATTCTGAGTATTAGTTGGAAACCCAGAAAGAAGTTATTATTATAAATCTACTTTACTGTGCCAATATGTATCTAATAAATAACGATTTTATTTCCTGCCCAATGAAAAATCCACTGATTATTAATTCAGAATAATGGTTTAAGATTAGATACAGTAAACTCCTGACGTAGACACCTGTTGTATGTACTTTGCACCAAAAGTATCATGATTATTCAGTCTAATTATGATCTAAAATCTGTGGTTGCAAATGCAGCAACATCCCAGAGATTTGGCTGCAAAGGTAGCAATATCCACGAGTTGGGCGCAGAAACAGAAACATCCAAACCAAAGGTCTAGATTTAGAAAAAATATGATATTACTGTAATATCCTAATTTTTTCTTGTATTAGTCACATGATTCTCTAAATTTCTATGTTAAAAATAGCACCATAATAGTTATATTACTGCTTTAAAACAAAAAAATTGTTTACTGCCATTTTGGTAAAACTGGATGTTGCTAACTTTGCATCTATATGACTCATATGACATAAAAACAAGTAAATATTTTGGCCAATTTCGTACTTGTCCCACCAGTCACAACACAATGTCCTACCAGTCATCATTTCAACTTTCTATATTTTCTAATAGAAACTAAACTTAGGTGCTAATTTTTAGTTTCTGTTGTAGTCTATTCAATCATTTCATAGCATAGTAAAAGACATCCGTGAGTCTGGCTATGTGTAGTATTTGGGCTAAAATCTCGATTTACAGTGCAGAAGGCGGAGGTGAGGTATTTTTGACTGTCCCTAATCACTGAAATATTACCGTACATTTATAAGTAATTTTTTTGGTTAGTTTTAATAAGTTGGTTCATAATCTATTCTAAAATATCTATTTGATCATTATATTTGATCAAAATACAAAGTTACAGGTCTAAACATTAGGGATTCTGGAGTAAACTGTCCCACTAGTCACTATGGAATGCCAAAGAAAAACTATAATCATCATCTGCCTAGCCTTATCCTATACTTATGAATTATTTTGTATATTATATAGGCAGTGTTTACTTGCGATTTTTTAAATGATTTTTACAGAATTACGAAGTACGTAGTAAAGTATTTTGAGATGTTTATAACTAGGCACTATATTGATAAGATTACTCTTGGTATTCGTCAATCAAGAAAACCAGCCACAATGGTATTACTATAACAGACATTTTTTTAAATCAACATTTCAGGATCCCTCAACAACTGAAGGCGCATTTTTATCGACATTATGAAACAACAATTAACAAAAGACAACAAAAGCGGAAACAGTCACAACACAGAGAACACATCAGACGATTGATCAGACACGACAAGGACTGTCAATCAATGGAGTCAATCCAGACAAGATGATGAAACATGTAGAACACAATTCATCAACAAAGTAGACCCCAGATGTTGAATCCAATCCGGCACGAGAACCTACCCAACTGAACCGATCTACATAAAAATAACAAGGATCTTCCAGCCTTTCACAACGATTTCACTTTATCCATTACATCTAAATAAACTCTCATGAATACTTAATCCCGAAGTCACGTTTTTAACCCATTAGAGCGTAGACCAAAGAGTATAGTAATAAATATGGGCGTAGACCCGTAGCACGCAGGACAAACCGCGGAGTACATTTTGACTTTTGAGTTTGACATAGGGATGGCGATGTGATATCGATTAATCAAAGAATCGATTTTTCAGGCCCAAAATATCGATTTTTCTAATTCAAATGCAGAACTGAATCAATCCAGTCAATCGATGTTCCACACTTGAAAATCGCCATTCGATTTTCTTATGTTTTGGTAAAAACCATACAATTATTTACAATTAGTTGAATGTATCCGTAATACAACAGTGTTTTTTTTTAAGTATGGGAAATCATCAAATGACTTCTTCCGCTCTGGGTGGAGCGAAAGGTCGTGTCAGACTGTTACTGACCATTCATGTTCCTTTTTTTTTTATTTTACCCATCCGTGTTCCTTCTAAAGCCCTTTGCGTTCCAGGGCCGCGGTGACTCTTTCGAACAAATTCCGTAACCCTGGCAGGCTCTGGCCCTAGTGGGCCCCGTCTTCTATGCTGACATCTCTTTGAGGCGCGCGTGAAACACAACGTGCCAGCGACCCGGGCCTGGTGGTGATCGGACAGCGAGCCACCCAACGCCGGTTAAAGGAGTAATTACTCAAAAACTCGCGAGATGGCTGTATGCTTAGTTTCTTTCGCCTCCATTTTTGTACTTGTTATTTCAAAAAATATCTAGGCAAACTGTGTCGTAATATTATACTATCATAAGCGATACAAATATTTATTTTTGTGTAGGGTTTGTTCCGGAATAATAAGTAAGTAATTGAGGGTAAGTAAAGCGCTCCTTATTTTTTACTTGGATGCTATTATTTTGAGTTTGTTGTTGTTTGCCATTATTAAATCTAACCATGTATGTAAGTCATTTGAATTAAGTTACAAAAAACACGCAAACTTGAAAAAAAATCGGATTTAAAAAAAATATATATTTTAGGCCACGATTTTTTATGAATCGATACATCAACTTCCGTTTCGAATTGATTTAAAAATAAATCTTTTTCGGAAATAATCGCCATCCCTATTTTGATGTATGCGACTTGCGTAATGCCCGGCTGGCGCCGGCCCGCCTCTGCGGGCCACCTCGCGTCAGCGGGGGGAGTGAGGTGTTTGACTCCCCCTCCCCCCGTTCAAAGAGGGGCCCAAGGGCACAACACGCGCCGCCACCTCGGGTCCGGGTGAATGGGGGTGATGGACATCCCCAAGTTCGCCGCCCCTGGACCCAGTTGGGGGGCCGAAGAGGGCAGCGTATGCCCTCCTCCGACGCCCGATGCACCTGCTGTAGGCCAGGAGAGCGGTCGAGATCTCCCTCTCCCTTTCCGCAGCCTCCTTCTACGCCATAACTACTTCGCAGAAGGAGTGTTGCCAACCATACCGAAGAAAAAAAAAACTGCAGATCAGACTTAAAAAAACAGTAGAAAACAAAATGGTAACTTTTCTTCCGAGGTGGAGTTTGATCAGAATTGGAATCACTACTGCTCGTTATTTATGTTTTCTCTCTTTTTCGCCCGCGAGAATGAGAAATGACTGAGCTATTCTGTTTTATCAAGTGCCAAATACTTCCCCTAGAAAACGCGCGCGACGCAAGTTGAAATCATTTTTATGTAAAAATTTTACATTATTTTGGTTAGACATGTTTTGTTGGACATAAATTAAAAATAATTGGGGTACATACATGCATTTCATGAAGCTAGATATTTTATCAGGATTACAGGAGATTTTATCGTTTTAGACGAAATCTCCAGTATATATTATAATATGTAGAAAAACAGTAGAAATTGGTGCTTATTAAATAGAAAACATGGATGACATGGTGAAAACAGCAAATCTGCTGTTAAAACAGTAGGAATGGCAACACTGGTACCAGTAATTATTTTCATGTTTTTGGAACAAGCTTTTTGCTCGATAGGTTATACTTGACACCGCCGCCTAGTTCTTAATTTTTAATTTTATTTCGTTTATTTGTTTCGGTTCTTGAGATACAACTGACAAACAGACGGACGGATGGATGGACGGACGGACTGACGGACATCGGAGACTTACGGCCGGTTTCAATGACATATCTACTTTCAACCAACTGTCAAATTAGCTACCAACAGACGCTGAAACGTCATGTTACAAAGGCAAGGCAAAGCAAACATGACGTTTTAGCTACTATTGGTAAGTTTTAAACGTAATTGAGACCGGCCGTTAGTAATAGGGGTCCGTTGGTTACCCTTCGGATACGGAACTCTAAAAAGCGAAAGTAAACCGAACATAAAGTATTTTTTTAATTAGTTTGAAAGAAAAAAATAAATACACAAAATTATTTTACCATTGGTGACGGAACAAAATGCCCGAAGTAAAGTCGAAAATTAAATGTGGTACATTGAAATTTCTTGACGAAGTGTTCTGGCCCGACTCAGACTAACGATATTCCCCAAAAAATCTACAATCAACTTGAGATTCCCCGCAGTTTCCCCAAAAGTTGGTGAACCTCGACAGACAATAATCTCGCGCTTGTCTTGCCAAATGACTAGAGGTGTAAAATTTCAGACCTATCGAGGCACTGTGACCGGATATTTTTTCGGAAAATACCGGTAAGTCAACTCGGAAAAATAAGCCAACTTTGTTAAAGTTGGTATATTTTTTCTATAAAGCAATATATGACTATAATTTTGCTATATTGACGGTATTTATATTTTAAACTTTAACTCAGCCACTTATAGTTGAGCTATCTTTTTTTCTAAGCTGTAGCTGATGGTACTGTGAATAAAAAAAAGCCTTAGCTATAAAGCAGTCAACTTGGCAACACACAATTGTTCGCGAAAGCGAATGTTTCAAGCATAATGAAACCTGTGCCGCAGCCGCGTGCGTTTGCGAGTTATTTGGGCAATGCGATACGTTTACAAATTACTGTTTGTCAACGACAATAGGGAACGTTCACGAACTACAGCAGCACAAATAGACACGACATCCACAGTGTGGTTAAAAAATAAGTTTTCAACCCTGTCATCGTGTTGCCGTGATTATGGGATTTTTTATTGCATATG
>NDFZ01000963.1:0-12340 GCA_002192655.3 Mamestra configurata | reverse complement strand
CGTTCTGATGTGATTGAGTAGCAAACATCCATCCATCCAAACTTTCGCATTTATAATATTAGTTTAGCTAGATATATATGACTCACGCTGGCTGGTTCAAAACTTAAACGGTAATGAACCGAAACGCTTGGATATCGTCAACTTATCGTGTCCGATAACTTTCGACCCATATGGACTTGAGATATGGGCAATTGGGCATGGTAAAAGCTTTCTGACTTCTAATAATAGTGCTTTGATGAAGTGGAATACTTCATGGGGTTCATTACCCGAATGGTAACCAACGGAACTCTATTACTAAGCCTCCGGTACATCTGTCTGCCTATCAGCGGGCTGATTTTCATAAACCGCAATAGGTAAACAGTTGTAAGTTTCAGTGTGTATTTCTATTACCGCTATAACGGCAAATAATCCGTACTAATATTATAAATGCGAAAGTGTGTCTGTCTGTCTGTTAACTCTTCACGCTTAAACCGCTGAACCGAATTAGATGAAATTTGGTATAGAGATAGTTTGACTCCAGGAAAAGGACATAGGATAGTTTTTATACCAGGAGTAAGTTAAAGTAAAAGTTTTGACGTTCACGCAGGCGGCTCCGCGGGCGGCAGCTAGTTAGTAAAAATAAAATTAAAAGAGTTTGTTTTTTTTTTATTATACTCACAAGAAACGTGATTTTTTCGGTTAATTGACTTTGTTTAATTCTAGATCCTGTACAAGCAGCAGAAGCCTACGAAGCTGCATTGAAAGGCAATCCCAAAGATGTGCAGCTCGTTAAGAAGCTTGGGGTGGCTCTCGTCAAAATGCATGAGTATGATAAGGCGTGCCAGCACTACGAAAACGCTATCAGACTACTGAATGATGATGATCTGCAGTTTGAATATTATGAACTACTTATCAAAGTAAGCGCTGACAAATTATGGAAGTTTCTGTCCCTGTCACCATCTACACTAATATACACACAAATATACAATTTTTTCCTCTCTTTAAGAGGAAAAAATTGTATTTTTGTGTGTACGTATGTTTGTAATGAATAAAATCAAAAACTACTGTGCCGATTTCAAAAATTCTTTCACCATTGGAAAGCTACATTATCAGCGAGTAACATAGGCTAAATTTTATCCCCATATTCCCACGGGAACAGGAACTACGCGGGTGAAACCGCCTGACGTCCGCTAGTATTGTATAAAGGATTTCAGAATTCAGCTTAGACTGGTATCTCAAACATTGTATCTACAGTTGTTTTACCTCTGATTGTCACAGTGATATTATGTATTGTCGTATTAAAAGTGTACAAGCTAAAATATTAAATAAAAAAATATTATTTGGAGAAAACATGGACTATTTCTGAGCTCTTTGGCTAGTATTAAGCTACATTAACGGGCCAAGCCAAGTCAATGCAGGGATTATTATTATTATGCATTGTCTTTCATACAGCTCAAGCAATACGACAAGGTAGAATCGTCAATATCTTCAGAACTAAATCAGATGTACAACAGGGACAAGGACATCAACAACTTAAAACGCCGCGTTCGTTTCCTTCTGATGCAAGCTAAGGGCCGAGAATTGAAGAACCCAACTTCTGCCAACGTGCATTTAATACTAGCAGAAGCAAAAGATCTACAAACAACTGTGGTTAAAAGAATAGAGATAGACTCGAGGGGAGATATACAGGAAGAGAAGCAGCAGTTGTCGAATATTCTCTGTGCTTTGGCTAAAGCTAAGTCTTTGAAAGAACCCGCCGTGGCTGCTAACTTGTATTCTGAAGCGTTGGTGCATTCGCCGAGGGATCCTAGCACTTTGTTGTCGTTGGCTAAATTGTATGCTCATGTGAGTAGACCTAAGTTTATTCTTCCTTTACTTACCATTACGTACGATGAACACCAGTGCTCTCCAACTACTTACAATGCCCTCCTTCTAATTTTCTTCTAAAATCATTACGCCTCCCTTGCTTATTAAGGGAAACTAAATAAAAACTTGATTCGGCTACATTCAGATACGAGTGGCGTCTCGCAGGGGCAACCTACGATGTCGTCGTCTGCTTAACCGGACGTGCCTGGGGCGGTCTTAATATTAAGAAATTAAAGCTTCCACCTTACACGAACACGGACTTACAAAAAGGCCACTGATGCCGTGACACCGTGCCCCCCTTGTGTCACTCTACGCCCCCAAAGTGGGCCGCATCCCACTGGTTGGGAAACCCTGCTTTATACAGCTCCTAACACACATTGTTGACCCATTTTTTGTCCTTGATAATTATTTTATTCGTAATTAGTGGTGGTCATGATCATTTTATAATTTACAGATAAACAACTCGGAGAAATGTGAACAAACGTGCGCCATTCTATTGAACACGGATCCCAACAACGAGTCCGCTGCTGTCATGATGGCTGATCTTGCATTTAGAAAGGTAATGTATCCTCAGTGTCTCTTATAGGTTAACTAGAAAGAGATAAAGGTCAGGGTAGGCTCTATCTCTTAGGAGGCATGGGAAGTGGTCACCTCCTTCTGGGCAGCAGGAAGGTGGCTAACCTCATGCCCCAGCCGTGGCACCAGGAGAGACGAGATGGGTGATTCCTGGCTACCGTAGGCGCGGGCCTGCGGACGGCAAGCCACCCAACGCTCGCCGTCCGATCAGAACCAGGCCCAGGACAATGGCGCGTTGTGTTCCACGCCTCTGAGAGATGTCAGCATAGGAGACGGGGCCCACTAGCGTCAGAGCCTGTCAGGGTTGCGATATTTGGTCGAAAGAGTCACCGCGACCCTGGAACGCAAAGGGCATAAGGAGGAACACGGATGGGTGTTAGTCATTAAGAGTCTGACAATTCTTAGACGTCAAGGGAGATATTTACCTCCCTCCCCACTACGGGCCGCGACCCGCGGAAGGCGTACGAAAAATACGGACCCGCAGCCCCGGAAGCAAGTGTAAGAGGGAACACCGGGGTGATTTTAGTAAGTACAAGTTTGACGGACCCCTCCGCCGACCCCAAAACAAAACACGTGAGCTCCCTTTTACGTCACGCTTGACACGAAACTTTTCAAGTCTTTAAAACTTCAACATCTCCATAAGGTGGACCTAGAAGCAGCTCAGCGCCACTTGAATCAGATCCTGTCTGTGAAGCCGATGAGCTGGGAGGCTCTTGCTCAGCTGATTGAGGTGCAGTGGCGCCGCGGGAAATTGTCTGATGCTGAGCAGGCTTTGGATGCTGCTAAGCTGGCCTTAGGGGATCATGAGGATCCTGGTAAGTTGTTAAGACGTTAAGGTTTGCAGGTAAACTAGTTTAAACGAGAGGTGGAAGTATTCGTTAAGAAATTGTCTCATATAAATGCTACTTACCAGTATAATTCTACCGTTTCGTCCTCTTTGACAGGAAGAAAGTAGTCTTTCTCCTGGTTCCCAGACCACTCCAACCAGCAGTTTGTTTTTTATCTTATCTTATCTCGATTAAATCGGTGAGACAAAACATCGTGAGTAAAACGTTATATCTTTCCATTATCATAAATTACAAGACAAGTGACTTCCACCATCTCGCACTGTGCCCACGTCATGTATCCTTTAAATAATAAGAGGCTTGTGCTCCAGCACTGGAATCATATAGGTGTCCCTATTTGCACAAAAGATTGCCCGGTTTCTTGAATATTTAAAATAAAGCTATGTGCCAATGTAATTATCTTACCGCTTACAGGTTACTGGTACTGCGCGGGAGTTTGCAGCGCGTACGCCGGTCGCGCGAACGCAGCTCTACGTCAGTTGAACCATGCTCGTCGTTCTGCGGTTTGGGGAGGTCGAGCCGTGAGGCGCATGGTGCTGCTATGTCTAGCTCATCACGCTCCGCACTCCCTCAGCGAAAGCTTCCTCACAGCCGCACTAGACTCGTATGTAGAACTATAACCATATTTTAAGAATGTTTCTGAGCGTCAGAATGGGTGGTGATGGCTCAGCACTTTATTTTATAGTGCTTCTCGCCCATCTTATCGATCTACACGCATCTTATTCTGACGAGATACTGTTCAGCAATTTTAATTAGGTCTTCAAACTGCTTAACTCGCTGAGTTCCAACCGGCTCCAAATGGTCCTAGTAGATATCTAGATAGTATAAAACCAAGCCACTGTGTGCCTGTGTTTTTCTCTACTGACTTCTTCAAAAACCACGCAAAGAATTTCGATACAGTTTTCACGAATACAAACAGCGATAATCGAGGAAGGTTTGTGTATGTAATTCACATCTGCACGAAGCTGGGGCGCGTCGTAAGTATAGTATAATGTCGTTTTCCTCAAAAACCTTGAATAATTTTTTTTTTCAGCGACACAAGACTTTTAGCCCTGAGAACAGCAGAGAAGCTCCTAGGTGAAGTATCACCGATTGACCGCAAGCCATTGCAAGCTATGTTACAGCTTGCAACCAAACAAAAGCCGCAAGCTGAGAAGGTGTTGCAAGACTTGCTCCCGATGGCTACCGAAGATAACTTCCAAGATGATCCGTACTTGATTTTGGCTATTGCTAACGNGTTTCGCACAATGCTGCTTTGAAGAGAGGGTTGCTTATGGCGGTGGCTCATGGACTGTCTGGGGCGGTATATCCGCGAGCGGCAAAACTCAACTTGAGGTTGTTACAGGACCACGGCTGCCAACATTAAATGCTGAAAGGTACATTCGTGAGTGCTTAGAACCTCACGTGATACCATACGCGGACTATGTGGGCCCAAATTTCCTTTTTATGCATGATAATGCAAGAGCCCATGCGGCCGGCATCGTCAGGGAATATCTTCGGGATGTGAACATCACAGTTATGGACTGGCCAGCCAGAAGCCCAGACATGAACCCCATTGAGCACATGTGGGACGAGCTAAAAAGACGTGTTAGGGCTCGTCAGCCAGTTGCCCAGACGATGCAGGAGTTGAAAACTGCCATAGAAGAGGAATGGGAGATGATCCCTCAAAATTGCATAGAGCGGTTGATAAACTCTATGCCTAATCGTATGAGAGCTGTGGTAGATGCCCATGGAGGCAACACGCGTTATTAAATTAAACCTTTATTTGATAAAACATGTTTTTTATTCAAAAATCAATTGCCTTTAACAAGGCGCATATCCGACTTGTTAGGCGTAGCTCCATGTCGTATGGTATTCTGAATTGTATAAAAGAAGTGTATAAGAGTATAAGTATAAGAGTATAAGATTTCTTGATAATAATCTACGTTTTACTTTTCTTTGGTTTGTCTCTCGATTTCGATTTAGCTTATTTACTTCGTAATTTTCTCTTTACAGGCTACCTAGCAGAAAAAGACCAGAACTACAAAAGTTCAGCACATAACTACAATAACGCTTGGACTCACGGTGGCAAAAGCGATCTCGCCGTTGGATACAAGTTAGCACATTCTTACCTCAAATTGAAGAAGTACCCAGAATGCATCGTGGTGTGCCGACACATACTGAAAGTACATCCAGACTACCCCAAGATAAAGAAGGAGATATTGGAAAAGGCTAAAACTAATTTGAGAACTTGATTTTGTAATTTGCAAAGTGTATGGACCAGGGACATTCGCGGCTAGATTATTTAGTAGAATATGTTGCGATTACAAAAGGGCATTTTGTTTTATTGGACTAACATAGTGGCTGCAGAATTTACAAAGGACACTGTATATTAGCTTGCTAAGTAAGCGTCTTATTGGACCAATAACATTAATGTAGTCTTCGGCACTCGGCGGCATAACAGTCTTAGATATATAAAGTATTTTGATGTTGTAAATAAAAAATACGCACAATAAAACCGCTGTATAACATGCATAAATATATTTTATTTCAATTCACTCGACTGTTGTGACATTTGCAGTTATTTAGTATTGAAACATTAATCAAAAATACTGTTTTGTATCTACACTACTTGATTATGAACTAATAAGTTAAAAGTTTAGTCGTCTTTGTTTTCTTCCGCGTCGAGAATGGTCTTGAAGCAGAATGGCTGGAAAACGTATCCCAGACCGGAGTAGAACTTGCTCATGAACTCCACCCTGGGGAAATAGAAAGAGGTTAGTATAGATTTATTTGTTTTTGTAAATAGCAGTCTGTCTCACTGAAAAAGTCAGTCTTTTTTCTGTTCGTCGTTTTTTTTTTAATCGGACATCGGATCAGCCAATCAATCGGCAACCACCTTATTTTTTTTTTTTTTTCTCCTGCACCTTCCATGACCTGACTGAACGTGTCTAACGACAGAGCAGAAATATGTGGCCATGGTCGGACAAAATGTGAGAAGTTGAGTCAATCGAGGCGAAAAGAAGATCGGGTTGGCGATAGTCTATCAAGCTTGCTTCAATTTTAGTCTTGATTCGATGTTTTTTTTTGTTCAAAGTTTCAGATTAACCATATTTACCAGACACATTGATGTCGGTTCGATGTCTGATACAAAGTCGTATGAGGAGTTCAGGGACTCCAGTCCATTATACACTAATAGTCGAAATAAAAAAATACTCGTATAATCAATTTATCATACATATTCGCCCAACCCTCTGAGGACATGCATGTATAAAAAAAAACGTCCACAGCTGGACACAGATCTCTCTCAACCGTCGCTCGACTGGTCCTGTGTTTCGGTTATCGTTGCCAACATCAGCGTAAATGAAACGTACCAGTGCAAACGCAGCGTGTGCAAGAAGGCAGAGAGCCCCTCCATCATGACGAGGATGGCGAGTGTGAACAGCGCCCAGAAGCAGAAGGCCACGTACAGCTTGATGGCGCCGATGTAGTCGTGGTCCGTCAGACCGAACTTCAGCACCATGCTCCATAGCACTTCCGATAACTCTGCGAATAGAAGAGGAGATTTGAAAAACAAATTTGAATTATTTTGCCCGCGAACTTAGCCGTTAAAAAGTGGAATAATATAAAAATCTGGATTTGATGTAGATTTGAGCGAACTTTTTCATGTTTTTCTTCCTTCATAAATTACCCTAGAATCAGAGCCGGTTTCCACAGTAGCGAAAAAGTGTGAAGATGTTGGGAATTGTAGCTAATAGGTTTGTTTTATTGTCATACCCCTGCGATTGGTATGGATAAACACTGCAATAGTGATTTTTTGCTTACAAGCCGTTTTGATGGATACTGAGTCTCATACTTCATGATCACTTTTTGACGTCTATTATTACATGAATAAAAATAAATATTAATTTAATATATTCCATGTATATGTGTGTGTCCTGTTCAGACCAATGCAGCATTATTTAGAGTTCCACGGCTAGAGCAAAACGGGCAAAAACAATAACACCATATCTTCCAGGTTGACGGTATTTTTTCGCTTGTTCAGCGAAACAGGTTCCGCCAAAGCAGCGGCGCGCGAACAGGCCTTTCAATCTGCCAATTTCTAATGAGCTCTCGATTATTTGGTAAAGACAATAAACCACATTTACCTGCGTGAGCAAGCGAGAGGGCCCACAGCCGGAGGTAGGAGGCCGTGTGCGAGATGGTACTGAGCACGTATTCGATGGTGTGGATGGCTTGGTGGATCATGATCTCGCTGAAGGGCTCGTCGTCGTGCGCGTGTGCGGCCGCCTTGGACTCGGGCTTGGGCTCGGCGTCGCCGAGATCGGTTTGTTCCTGCATCTCGATGCCGGCGTTCACGCTGCCGTTTGAATGTTCGGGCTGGGGACAGAAAATTTAAGTTTTATTTATTTATTTAACAATTACACCCATATAACAAACATACAAGAAAACGGTACAAAGGTGATGCTTATTTTTATAGAAATCTCTTCCAGCATACCAACGAAAGGCTACTTTTAGATTGTTTGAGCTGTTTTACACTGTAAAAAAGACTATCCCGTTAAATAATTTATCCAGAAATAAGTTATTAAACCCCAATATCACACCCTCACTTTATTATTTACTGAACCGCCAATCGTTTGCGCTACGGTGAGGTTTAGGCAAGGAAGTGTTGACTTTATGACTCAATAAGTCTTATACTTTAATGATAAGGCGTAGTTGTACAAGCCCCCAAATACGTGTATAGTCTTGTACACGAAGATGCTCAGATATTCGGATAGAAAGTTGGGATCATAATAATATGTAGGTATATGAAACTGCCGTGCGTACGGGGACTTAAGACTGATAAGTTATGCAGATGGATAAAATATATATGAAGTTATGATTTAGATTACCTTAGCTTCCTTATTCTTCTTCTTCCCGGCGGCCAGCAGGTACAGCGGCTTGCCGAGCAGCATGACGGGGATGCAGCACAGCCCCACGAGCACGAACACGCGCTGCACGGTGGCCTGCGCATCGAACATGTGCTCCTTGCAGCCCTCCAGCGGCTCCGTGCTGGAGAACAGCATCATGTTGATGAACAGGATCAGGACTGATGGTGCGCAGCCTTGCGAGTACGCGATGTCTGGAAAGAAATATTAAGAATGTTAGTTGGATACCTATATCAAGCGCTTCAGGTAATCTCTTGCTTTGGGAGGCAGCTTCGTTTATTTGCACAGACGGCCAGTATCTACTCCGTACGATGGTCTTTTATGTTCCAGAATATGCGGGTCGTCCGTCGCTGAAGGCCTTATCGGCTTGTTTGCTTTCCCAAATGTAGGTGGTTTTGTCTCGTCTACGTTTTAAATTAACGCTAATCAAGTTATAAGCGCTACACGTTACAGATTCAAGATCTGTTCGGATTTAAAGTCACTGTCAGGCCATTAGCGCGCTTACAACTCAAGAATCATTTATTTGACTTTGGTGAATTTTTATTTCTTTTTCATAGATTCCATGTTTAAGTTTTAGTGAATTATAACGAATTCGACGCAGTGTATAATAGCTCACCTTCAGAGAAGACGCTGTATGAGATCCACTTGTAGAACATCATGAACACCATGTATAAGAAGAGCAGACATAGGAAGATAACTTGCGGCAAGAACTCCAGGAAGATTGAGTAGCGGCGCTGGAAGAAACTGGAACAGATAACATACATTTAACTAACATTTTCACTAGGCCTTTTTGTTTTCTTGAAGGATAATGGGTGGCAAAGATTCAAGTGGCAGATGGTTACTGCAGTACTGCTATAAACATCATTCTGCGATAGAAGAAACGACGGTATTCGTCCTGTTTGTATTTCTCTAGAGTACCTAAGTCCAATTGAATTCGGACCGGGTCGGTGAAAATAAAATAAAAAAGCACCACTCGAACAGATTCTTTAAAATGAGCAGGGTTCGATTTTGGATTCGACTTCTTTGCGTGTCACCGACGAATACAATTTTTAAATGTCATGTTTGGCCCAGTACTCAGCAACGGCAACTGTTCGCTGACGCAGCCATAAGGTCCTCACATGTTCTGGTGACGGCAAGCGGCGACAAGAGGTGGGCCGTGGTAAAGTATGAAACCTCATTGCATGATACTTACTTGTAGTTAACCACACTCATGCAAACACCGAAGATCATGTGCAGGACACCGAAGATGATGGACAGCTTCATTTTGTACGAGTTCAAGAAGATAATCTTGTTGTCAGCAGTCTGTGGGAAAGAAAAATACATTAGAACAGTGAACATCATAATACAATACCAAAATTACCTTCATTACTTATTTTGTTAAAGAACGGTCTGCACGTTTCAAAGTGATAAAAAGCAAATTCTCACCTGCCAAATAGGATCAATACCAAAGAAGTACGGGTTGTTGTTATAAGAGTCCTTCGGGTCCAAAGTCATAGCAGCAAATCCTTCCATGGTGGCATTATCGTACGGAATACTCCACGAAGAGCCGAAGATATTCATAGACTTCGAGAAGATATCGTTATAGACCAGTCCAGTGTACATTGAGAAGCAACCCATGAGGAGAACGATGTAGCGACCGGCGAAGAAGATGTTCCAGATTTCGTTGTTGGATTTCTTTTGAGCGAGGGAGACCTCTTTCCAGACCATCCATCCGCCGAACATGGCCATGATGAGGCCGTGGCCCAAGTCTCCGAACATCACCGCGAAGAGGAACGGGAAAGTGATGATGGTGTATAAAGCTGGGGTGGAGAAAACAAATTGATTAGTGTTGTAATAATTTGGGCTTTGATTTTTTAATTGATTAGTCTTGAAGACCTCGGGAGATGACGGCATCAGTCACGTAATTTGGGCGCAATTATGTTTTTAAAGAACAGTCGCTTCCCAAAAATGTCACGGCAGCAGGAACTTTACTATCATGACATCACATAGGTAAAATAGGAGGGGATACGTATTTTTTTTTTCAGCCCACTCATTAAACTCAGGCAGACGTTCTTGTTCGTTCCTTTGTACTGTTTGCTTTCGCGAAACTGTTATTTAGGGAACGTGCACGGCGTCACCTTATAATGCTACCACCTGTATTTGCTACACGCTCCTATTAGGGGAACGTACGCCCAGCGTGGACAGAGCCACCTAGCATAGCAAATCCGGAACTTTTATCTTATAAATTCTTGACATTTTCACTTCTGTGCTGCCACCTACGCACGGACGTACGTTCTTGCACGCTCACTATCAAAGTATCATATTATGAAAAGTAAGTATCATGATTACCAGGGTTGCACTCCCTGTAGGAGGCGACTCCGTAGGCATCGATGAGGTTCTGGAAGCCGCGCGTGAAGCGGTTGGTGCGGTTGAAGGTCGGCGGCTCCTCGTCCGACTCGATGCAGTTCAGGAACGATGGGATCGAACTGCCGCATGCGTTCTGAAAATGGTCACGTCTTGTTAGAATGTTCGTGAAATAAAATTTCTACGTAAAAGAAGATTACAGAAATATTTCCAAAATACGCGCCGTAAAGTTAACTCAATGGGTTTTTGAAAGAAAAAGATAAATAAATTATACATTGTGGTGTATTTTTACTCGACTGCTGTTACCTAAAGTCTGGTAGGTTAGAGTTATTTTTAAGTTTCATAAGTCGTTAAGTGCTTTTTTTTGTAAGTGGATGGCAAAAGTCGATAAAGACGAAAAAAAAAACTAAATTCAAAAATCTGAATCTACGACTGTATCATTGGATTTTGGAAAAATATCAAATTTTAAAACTAATTTATAAAAATACAAATATTTATAAATATAATTTTGTTTAGTTTTCAAAGTTAACCGGTTCGATTCAACTGGCTAGGAATGATGCAGTTTTAGTTTTCATCAATATCGGGCAAGAGACTCCTTTCAATGTTTTTCGCTAATACATAATTTCGGATTTGGCCATCCACGCACACTTTAAAAAAATCATCTTGTATAATTCCAGCTACCATTTATCTGTGAGTTCTAACATGTCCGCTCTGTGACTCGAGCTATTAAATTGGCCAAAGTTAAATATTATGCAAGTCACAAGGCACATAACAGGTCTGCAAATCGGAGCTTGAAAGTTACAACCACCACCAGGAGTCAAGGAATGCGGTTGCTGTGGCCGAAATCGGCTAGATGCCATCATCATCGTTATCATACTTTATAAGCAACAGACAGTATACTCACAGATCCATCAGCCAAAGCCTTCTGTACATTCGGCAGATCAGCAGTAGGCACCCAGCACTCGCCGATGAGGCACTTCTTAGTGACGTCCATGTTGAACAAATTCAGCGTGTGGTAGATCGCCTTCATCTTGCGGACCATGATGGTCCAGCTTGTCAGCTCCTTGGCCACGCTGGCCAGGACGCGTTGTCTGTGGTCACGGGTTTGGTTCAGTACCTGTGGAAAGAGTTTAGTTTTAGAATATTTTGGGTCATCATCATTATGTCCCTCGTTTTTTCAATTCCCGTAGGAATTTCGGAAAATTCTCTCTTAGTGCTCCCGAGTGTAGGGAAGCTACGTATGTGCGTCGTCTGTCAGTGACTCAGTAACGGAAGAGTTTTATATATGTCACCGGAAAATTGCACACTCCTTAAGATTGTAATAAATCTTTATTAGATTACAATTTCTCGATATATTATGAAAAAAGCGTTTTTTTTACAATAAATCCTATCCAAATTCAATAGTTTCCAATATATCCGTGTCTTATTTAGAAAACTTAAGTTTACAATTTCACGCGATATTTTACAATCTTACGGCGTTTGCCATTTTTCGGTGACATATACATTGATTTTGATTTTATATAATCGCTAATATTGCCACTGATAGAAACCGATGGAGACTATTTGTCTGTTCCAGACTTACATCCCACCATGGCCGCGATCTTCAGGCATGAAGACCGACCAGAGGACGAGATACGAAGGTGCATACGTGTGTTAGATGGATGGATGAATGAATGAACCAATTAGAAAAAAGTAGGTACTGCAAGCTATCATTTTTTTTTTGTAAGTAGTAAATTTTTGTAATCGACATATATTTTTATCTTTATCGGAAAGCAGATGTAACTTTGCGATCTCAATACCAAAACTTGTTACGCACAGGTGGAT
>NDFZ01000962.1:0-12338 GCA_002192655.3 Mamestra configurata | reverse complement strand
TTTCTTTCTTATTTTCTATAATGTAAGAAAATACCATACTAATAAGCTACTAAGACCAAAAGGCTTTTCACTCTAACAGTAAAAACACTGTAATTAAAATTAATTAACCGTTTACATACACTTAATGCCGCATTAACAAGTTACTAAGTAGATAAACATTAGTTAGTGGAAACTTAACTTAGACTTGACACGTTTACTTGAGATAAAGCTATTTAATTATAGCCTAAGCAACTTATTTTTAGCTTAGTGAATAAGCTTGTTAGGGCTCATTCACACGAGGACGAATCGTGTTTTTTGACGAATCGTCTTTTTACACGATCGTTTTATTTTTTGCCAGCGGCGATTCTTTTTAAATGCCCGAGTTCACATGCATCACGAATCGTAAAAAATTACGGACACGTCTTAAATCACGTACCTATCGTCTTTTAAAAATCACGTTCGTCAAAACACACAGTTGTGAAGATTCAGTTTAGTAGGTCGTAGTAGTAGGTAGTTCCTCTAAAACCGAACTCTGAATCACGAAACGAATGTGAACAAAAATTCGGATATTTTGACGAATCATGAAAAATCACGATTCCGTATGCAATGTAAAAGTCCATCCGTCATGTCGTATCGTGTCTTTTGACGAATAACAATGACGGATCCCGTGTGAATGCGGCCTTAGGTATGTTTGTGGTGAAGCGCCATTTAATGAGGATGTGTGCATGAGAATGGCTTGAATTGGGTGACTGGGTGCCTAGTCGCGACAGTATTACGTTACAATATTTAAGATCAGGAAATGCCTATGTCCGGGAATAGTCGAGTGACAACGATCCACCTGACGTCACGGGCCAGTGATTAAAGGCGCAGCTGACAGAAATACAGGATGCGACAATGCGAACCCTTAACTATATGTGAGAGCCTGAAGGCCTCGCCTACCTTTCAAGAAGTTCAGCCATGATATCTAATTCGCTGACTGGAAATATCTACTGTGTGACAGGTGTAGCTCCTGACGACACGCGATTGAGGAATAAAACCTGTCCCTCATATTTTTCTCTTTTAGTTTATTGTCTGGATCGAGTAGATATACTTTACTGACCCCAAATATGCAAGAGGATGTTGATATTGCAAGGCCCAAACGTGATTTGCCGGACAGAGAGGTGAAAGTGAATCTAAGTTCTAATAAGTTTTTAACGTAAAATATGTTTTTATTAAACAACTACCAAACAAGTCCTTAATTCCCATTCCCACACACCTGTCCTAGACCAATCAACTGAACATCAAGATTGATTCTTCACAGCTCACATTTACACGCTCAAAATTGATTACAACCGGTCTTCCACCAAAATATTTACCTCCCACGCCTCAAAAGCTTAGAAATTGAAGGTGCATTCAAATCCCATCATTCCACACACATCCTAATGAGACAAGGCTTCTTGAACTTCTTCAGACATGTTTATGTTTTGATCAGGAACGTCAATTTATTTGTTGATTTGTCAAATCAAATGCTGTGCTTGTTTATTTGATTTGGTGTTGTATTTATGTTACATTATGTTGTATTATTGAATGGGATGTTCGACAGGGGAGATGCAGAAGTTTAAGTGTGGCATATTTTTACACATACAGTGTATTTTACAGTGATCAGCCAAATTTTTCCAGAGATCAGGTATCAATCAAAGACACGATTTCTGTAAAAATACACTCTTATTAAAACGTAAAAAGATCAGTTATTAAGTACATACAATTTTGCTCGCAAAACTCGGCAGCTTGTAAGGTTTTTCTTTTTAATTAATTTTTTTTATTATTATTTTGNATTAATTTATTATTATTTAAATAACACAAACCGTCGATAAACTTCTGGCCTTTATCCACAGGGGTGATGTTTTATAAGCTTGAATGCCCTTATTCTTATTGTTTACTGTAAGTAATTCTAAGTGATGTCACCCAATCGGGATGTGCATACAGATCCAGAATTCCAGAATAACATCAATAAATAGGTAATCTATGGCTTGACTAATTACTGCTACAGAAAACGCTGGGCTGGCCAAGGAGTGCATAATAATAGCCTTTACTCGAATGGATAGGTACAGTTCTCATTTAAGGCACCATCAGCAGTCAGCTTTGCGACCATTATGCTGATTGACGAATGCTTTTACTGGTCGATGGCTATAGGTAGGCTCTCTCCCAATTACGTGGGACCTAAATATCACTGGCGAAATGTGCCACCTCTGCCCAACCCTTTGGGAGTACGGGTGTGATGTCACTTTAATATTACCACCATTTGAAATTGTTGAACATGAGATGCTATTTGATTTTATGTACCTGCCATGGTAGTTCTCCACCTCGCTCGGTTGACTGGAAGGGAATGCCTTAGCCATTAAGGCTGTCTTTGTACCTTTGTGTTGATGAAATTTTAATCCATGCAACACAAAGGTACAAAAAACTGGCCAAGTGTAAGTTGGACTTGCACACGAAGGCAAGGGATTTTTAATTTTATTGAATTTTTAATTTTATTTGTTGTTATTGCGGCAAAAGAAATACATCATCTGTGAAAATTTCAACTGTCTAGCTATCACGGTTCATGAGATACAGCCTGGTTACAGACAGACAGACGGACAGCGGAGTCTTAGTAATAGGGTCCCGTTTTTACCCTTTGGGTACGGAACCCTAAAAAAGTAAATAAATAGCTTCAAACATCATCACAGAAAGATGCGACCATATGATCATTCACAAAATCAGCAATTCTCAAAACACAACTTCTTCAGGTGATCTTTCAAACTAAACCGGTTGCTCTAATACCCCTTAATTTACCTCAACGTATCGTAAATACTAATAGCCTGTATCTAATATCATGATTAGTATGTGTTAGCATACATTTCATGCTAAACGACGCTAATTATTAGGTAATACCTACCTCCTGAGCAAATAACGTAGTATTTGAGCATGTAAATTGGTAATACTTGGTTTTATTAGATACTTTGTAATAATAAATACTACAGCTGGAACTGGTTTGAGCATTACCCATAGATTGGGAATTCCATAAGCAATTGATATTTGAAGAAGGTAGGTAATTCAAGGATTCGTGAGGTTAATCTGACGGAAATATTGCCGTTGGTGATGGGGAAAGAATGGTGGGAAACACTTGCAGGAGTGGGAGTGGGTGTGGGTGACTGGGTAACGACGCGGTGGCCTCTCCAGAACCTTTCACCCTATGAGCCTTCCAGTCTCCAACACAGTTTAGACAATTTTTCAGATCAGTTTAGGAACAAAATATCAATTAAGTTGACAAAAATACACAAATTACACAAAACAATTTCTTCTTTGATACGAACTCAACCTTCTGTCCAATGTCTATAGGGTGTTCATCGACTGCGATGAATAAACCATGAATAACTGTAGCTCCTTATTGTTACGGACGCGGCCCGGACTGATAATAGCAGAAATATAAATAAATAAAAAATATGACTGACAGCAGATTGATGTGGCCGTTATGGCTTTTGTCATCCAACTTATTTGACAAGAGCGATATCAAAATAATTCCGACCTAGAAGTTTCAAAACTCGACCTTAATACCCGGCTTTTGGCCCGATAAGATGCTTTAAAAATTCAACTATTCAAACAACCACATCTGTTGATACGCGCTTAAAAAATTGGCACACTAATTCTGCAATCATTTTCTATTATAATTTAAGCTGGGTGTTACTAAGACATAATCAGAGGGCTTATTCTAGGATTTCTATAGCAAAGTTCGTGTCCAAAAATCAGGAAAATCAGGGGTGTTTTTGACTGATTGCGAATGCGAAAGTTGAAGTTAGTAGAATTGGCCCTCAGATATTTAATTCTGGCTGCACTTCAGCGTAAAGATTTCAATCTAAAAAAAAAATAGAAAAGGACGATAATGATGTCACACAGAATTGGGCCTTAGGTACTTCTTATGCCGAAAAAAGAGAGCCCACAAAAAATCACGCGACACTTCAAAACGCACTTTTTATACAAATCGACGAGCGCGAGCGCAGTGGGAGATAAATTTGTTTACCGTTACTTTTGAATTAAAATACACAGTTGAACATATAACCTCCTCCTTTTTTTGAAGTCAGTCAAAAATCGTGTGCACCTCTATTTATTTATGGTCGTAAAAAAAGTTAGAGTGTTTCATCAATCACTTAGTAACAAACTGGGTTTAATATTGATTTGTTTCTGTTTTGAACTAAATATCAAACAAAATATAGAATAGGGTATTTTAGATAACATGTCTAGTAAAATATGATTGATGAATGAGGGTGCGAATTCACTGACATGCATGAATGCAATGAATGATGGCCTGATTGGTGAGCAGGGGCTGTGCCTCGCTTAGCTTCAAATTAGTTTTTTAAATGTTATAGTGTATGCCAGGGTTCTCAATTCGGTGGGTATTTTTTTTCTGTGGGGTTGTCTTAATTTAAACGCTGTTGTTCAAAAAAAGTGCTGGCACTTATGTGTTTTCGTAGTGTGTTCAGTTGGTATTAAGTTATTTCAGTAACAGTTCTACTAAAGAAATTTAATTTTCTTGAGAGAGTGGAGGGTGAAATTGAATTTTTGGTGTTGTTTATCTCGTTTGCTATATCTTGCACCCCTTCAATAAACTTTTACTTCCCTCATAACACTACATTTAGGTGGATATATAATATGTTCCGCCATAATAGGTACCGCCAAATTTATTTGTTTGTTTTGACTGCTGCAAATGAAAATAATTATCTGGTTTTCCTTTACAAACTTCTGTGGCCCTTCTATGACGAGCTAATGCCATCCAATACCGATGATGTTAAAGGGATAGTGCTATTCGCTATGTATAGCTCCGTCTCCCTCTTAGAACGGAATCATGATCGTTTTAAGACTTCATAGTAGGGCCCCAGATTTAAATACGTATTTTGAAAGTAGGTAAGTTTTAATATTATTATTGAACGCATATTTCCGGATATCAAAATTGTTTATTTATCGCACGCATGACTTCTGCAAACACGTGACGGTAAAAGTAAAATAAGTGAATGAAAACTTTATGGCAGTTTAAATTGGATTTTTGAATGAATTTTTATCAAAATTTTACTACGCATGCGTGAAGGCATGTGCTGTATTAGTTTTGGAATTTTCTATTATCGACGTTTCGATAAAAATCACAATACCTTCAATGCTGAAGAACAAAGAGTTTCATTCAAGAATGCTTTTATTGGTTTAAACTCTTATTGGTTTGGTTCTAACTCGTATGTAATGAATTGCAAATGCTATGGACCCTGTTATTGTCATGTACATCGGACCACCAGCGCAACAACTGTTTTTTACATGCAAGATGCATTTTTCTTATTAATTACTATAATAAATGAAAAAGTGAGTTTGTTTGCCACGCTTTCACACCTACATCGCTAAACCAATTTTTATGAATTTTGGTACAAAGTGGGACCCTGGTGGCAGATATTAGGCTAGTTTTTATTTGTCATAGTTGACAGAGACAAATTCGACGATGGAGCGAGCTTACCCAGAAGAAGCCTGTTCACTCTCATTTTGAAGAGATACCACGAGCAAAGCCGCGGTCCGAATCTAGCTAATAAATAAACAGATGATTATTCTGAATGTCCATCGTGCCTTTCAACCATAAAAGCCATCAGATTCGTGAATGTAAATCCTTCAACTTAATCTAACTTAACAACTACCAACCGCTCGTTACCTTCACTTCAATTTACATCTCAAACCGACAATTTTCAAACCAAATCATTGAAAACGAAAGCCAAGCCCTTCATCTATCAGGCGATTATGTCCGTACCCTGACAGCCTGCCCTTTACCTGTCCAGAACGGCTTTCGAGGACCCAGACCTTTTCACTTTGTCTCGACAGCAGTTGATAAGTTGATGAGGTGAGAAATAAATGGGAGAACCTCTAGTACAAGCCCACATAACTTATTTTGAAGGTATAATAATATACCNGAGAAATAAATGGGAGAACCTCTAGTACAAGCCCACATAACTTATTTTGAAGGTATAATAATATATCATATAATAATATCTTGAGACAACTCACACACGGTCATCCGATCCCAAACTAGGCAGAGCCTGTGCTATGGCAACCAGATAACTGATAAACATACTTATATATTTCTAAATATAGTCCTCCTTGTCGATTTCGACAACGGCGACCCCATGACACTACTTCCTAGCGTGTGCCCTGATATGACTCGCTAGACCGAATTTGATATTTCTAAATACATACATATTATAGACAAATTACACCCAGACACAGAACAAATGATCATGCTCATCACACAAAGATTTGTCCTAGGTGGGAATCGAACCTACGACCTCCGGTTTAGCAGTCAGGGTCACTAACCACTCGCCCAACAGGCCAGTCATCCTGGTCATGGTCAAGGTGGGCCATAAGACTCTTTCACCGGGTGGGATGATGGTAATTGCTATTAAAATGACACCTTTGTTAAAGATACTATTGAGAATTTCATGAAGGGCATAATACCTCATATCCTGAAATCTGTTCCTGACAAAAGACTATCACCAGTATCTGACTACCATTCTTGGTCCGCAGGCCTGAGCTTGAGTGGCTTTGCTCTAGACAAACAGACATTCTATCAGCGAAAAGTTTCAGAAAGAAACGGATCATGCGCTAAATGTTAAACGGTCAATCCCACATTTTGGCTTTTCGAAAATCGCTATACACGATAGAATGTCACGTTGTTAAAGCCCAAGAACGGCTTTCGAAGACCCTTTCACTTTAGCTAGGCTCCCAAGTGATAAGTTGATGAGGTGAGAAGTATGAAGGGGACCTGTTGGAGAGGCTTGTTGAAACATTAATGAGGAGACACCGAGGTGTCGGAGAAAAAAAGTGGCATTTAGAAACTCAAGAAAGATCGTCAGTTTCCGTGATTTCTTTTAGTTTTTCTTGATGTTTCTAGAAAATATTGCACTAACTGTGCGTGTGTAAATTATCACACACTTATTTTAATTAAAATTATTTTAAAAGTGTGGGAGATTCTTTTAACTAAAATTGCAACTATAGTAGGCGCCAGATAAATGTGGAATAAAGTATATTGACCTTTCCCTAATAACTGTTCATAGGTACCTGAACAATTAAATATGAATCGTTTTTCATTATTAGACAATGTTAAGGATCACGAGAGATGATGATTCGGGACAGCTTTGTGTCATTAATTCCGTTTTTCAAATTAAAAATGTCAATAATTGTAGGTGGGTCAATGACCGTTATTCCACGATTATCTGGCGCCTACTATAGTGTTTAATTGGAAAAAATACCGAGCGAGATTTCTGCATCCATTCTTGGATATAAGTACGTATGTGTCTCTTAGAAATCACATCCTACTGCAAGCATCTTTAAATCTCATCTTACAATAACAAACTAAAGGGGTGGTCTCACTGTCTCACACATTTACAAACAGTAGATTGTTCACACCAGCCAAAAGAAAAAAAAACACCATCGCCACTTATACAGAGGCCTAAGAAGATCGGCCTTATAATGCATAATGTATGATACATACATGTGTACAATTTAATGTAAATGTCATTTTACAAATAACGCTAACGCGCGATCAGTGGGCGAGAGAAGTGATTAAGACGTGGTCGTAGATGGAGGGAAAGACAGAAGACCAATAATGTCATACGTAAATGAAGTAGTAACTCAACCATCTGAATTAAATGGTTAAAAATTACGTATGTTTTTGGAAGGTTTCACGCGCTTCACGTAAAAAACTATGTAATTATAGACACGGCAAAAAAAGAGGTACCTGATGGAGTATGGTATTGTTGAAACCGAAGTCATAGTCGTTGGGCTGGCAACATTGTCATGATAGTTTGAAACACCTCTCGACTAGAGATAAAAGAAGTTAACCCTGAAGAACGATAGAAAGGAAAGGTAAAAAAGGGGGCCTTATATAGGCCCCTTCGCTACACTCATGAGTTTCTATGATGGGAATAATATATTTGGTTAAAATCATCAATTTGGTCAACTGCTAATTTTAAAATTCCTTTTTGGTACTGGATTAAGCCCGATGTAGTAAATGGCTTTCAATCGCTTACTGTGAGGAGTGGAATTTCTGTATCTATTTCAATAGTAGTATAGAGATGCGCAAGAGCAAGTGGGCGTTCTAGTAGTGATGTACTAACTGATTTATTTGTGTAATAAAATGTTTGTTTGTATGTACTTTTAGAATCGACAGTTTATTTTTAGACGTAAATACTCCGAGTGCAGTACTTATAAGTGTTTTATTTTTAGAAATAACTGTCAGTTGAAGCTGGTTTAAGAGCTGAGGTAGAAAGTCTTTGTTTTGACAATCCGCGGCTAAGTAATTGCTTCGCATTTGATTGTTTTGATTTCACTGTTCAGTCTGACAGATTTAAACGCTTTAAGCACTTCGACATTGTGTTTGTTGATCTGAATCTTATATTAAACTTAGAGATGACCTTATTGGTCAGAGGCCACTCAAACACTGAGACTCAGATCAAACATTTGGATGCCACATAAATATTTACAATAGGTGCAGAAACCCTTGGCCCTAAACAAGGTCGAGTATCAGAAAATATTTTTAACAAAAGTAATATGTAATACTGTGGAAGTAGGCGTGGGTTAAAGTCAAGGAATATCGTGCCAAGTTCATACAAATATTTAAAATAGCTAAAAAACGAAAGGCGATTTTATATTACAAGCCCTTCACCTACGAAGGACGAACCTTTCGACACGAATAAACTTTGGAAAGTACACAAGCACTAGCTAAAGCTAAATAAACTTTTACACGCAAAACACCATAAGACTACAAGGATCAAACTTAGAAATTAAAAGATCGGGTCACCATAGCAACGAGTAACAATGCGCAAGCTTTATTACAAAGTCATTATTACGACTGCAATTAACCCAAGACCACAATATTGAGAAGATCCCAATGAATTTTGAGCCATATCTCAAAAACAACAGAGTCGTTCAAAACTGCATAATGCAGTTTGTAAATCAATTGAATACGCCAACGAAATGACGCAATCGAGAAATGCTATTTTAAGTCTTACTACTACAAAGATAAGGTGGTTTGTAGCCGTAAATATAACATTGACAAATTCCATTGGCGCCAAGTGTGTTGCTTGGAAGTGTGGGACTATGAATAGCTCATAAGTTCATTACTTTGATTTATAGGCACAGATTTGAAAAGACTATTAAAGCAATCAACGAGTAATGTTGGAAACTAAATCTTTTGGTGATAACAACCTGTTATTATCTTCAATAAATCGTGCTGATCAGAGAGCAGATATTATTAGAACCAAGAAAGTTATAAATGGAAGCTTTAGTCTACATTCTCTATGATTAGAGGTGTGAAGAAAATTGTTTATAGGTTTGGTAAGTGCGTTTAGTGCTTGAATGAAAGTGCGGTGAGCAATCTCACTGCATTCCGAATATCATTTATTGCCTTTAGCTCTTTGTTTCCTTCCTACTTGCTGTTATCTACAGCTGTTTTGGATTTAAACTCTGGAATTCATGAAAGAGTTTCTCTATCTTTGACCTCATTCAAACCACCATGGCATAGACATTCGGCGTATATTGGATTACAATAAGTGGTAATAAAGTTTAAGATGGTGCGTTTGCATAAGTTCCTATCCTTTGGTGACCTGAACACAGCCATTATTTGGTACTTTATCCACAAACTGGAGAGAAGCGATCGAAATAGTATTTTGTCTACTCCTCTGCTGTTCTTTTCTGAGGACCAATTCTTCTAATTTTTAAGCAAAGTTGCATTCGGATTTCAATCGCAATTTGCCAAAAAAATCTCAAATTCCATACTGGTTTTTGGAATTGGCACTCTGATTATTTTGGTGCTGTATCTATCTACATTTAAATCTTTTATCCGGGACTCATAAAGCTTTATTGTCTTGGCACTTTTTTAGTGGTGACCACTGTGCTGTTGATTTTAGCTTTCAGGAGTTGCAGTGGTTGGGAGAAGATTTGCGGTCGTACACTTAATTTCTTACTGTATTTTTTGGCTTACGAGAATTGAGGTTGTCAAAGCCACTTTGCGTGACATTGAATATTATTTTTAATAACGCCACATGCATGTTCCTGACATAATAATAATTCAATTATAGTGTGACGTCAATCTTGCATTGTCATGAAAGGGACTTGGAGACAATTGTGGGAAACTGTACAGGTTTGAGTAACCTTGTATGGTTGACGATCAATAAAAAGAAAGTTTGCATCTAAAGGTACGAATGAGTTACTTGATTGATAGATATAATTTGAAGCGCAGACTAAACC
The DNA here is from genome assembly GCA_002192655.3 of Mamestra configurata. Taxonomy (NCBI): domain Eukaryota; kingdom Metazoa; phylum Arthropoda; class Insecta; order Lepidoptera; family Noctuidae; genus Mamestra; species Mamestra configurata. Next base: position 2,072 of record NDFZ01000962.1, on the reverse strand, counting down.
TCGAATTTGGAAGAAATGTCTTCTGAGACTTTAGAAGTGCCCTTAGAAAGATTTTATAAATACCCGACCACAATTCTGACACAATGAAGACATACCAATAGCAACAGACACGCTTTTGATAATGTTCTCACACTTGAATTTCTGGAAATGCTAAGGTAGAAAAACACTGCATTCAACTGCGTGCAAATCTTGGAACTAAAGAACGGAGCAAAACGATAATCGTCGTGTTTCATTTCTCAAGAAAACTCCTATGGCCAGTTGAGAGACTTCTAATGAACTGAGTGACCCAATATGCAGAAATTAAACACTTTGATTTTTGTTTCAATAACATCAGGCTGGTTTCTGAATTGAATATTTAAAGTTAACCTTGAAGGATGGACGTCAAATATTTTTAACACAAAAAATCTTGATGTGTGAAACTAAGAACTTGAGAACCGCGTGGAGCCTGTGCCTGTCCATACTTAAAGGTTAAGAACGTGCCAAACCCTATTTAAGTGCCTATGTTTTACAGACTAAAGTAGAATTTGACAAATACTCAACTTCAAATTCTTCACCATCACAACACCTTATTCAGACCCGGAGTTGAGGCCAACAAACAAACGGGTGTGGTGTCAACTGTCTTGCTAAAAGATCTTGACGTCGAACTCCAATCACTGCACTATTAAAAAAAAACGACTTCAACAAAATTAGCTTCATGGTTGTCGAGCCAATACACAAGGAGACACTTCATATTCATTAAAACTGTTCAAATAACATGTTTGTTAATGATGTTTGAACAACTGGACTGATATTGACAATTCACTTGTCTATTGATAAAATGTTGGAAGAATTGTTGCATGCTTCCATAGTTAATTAAAATTATATTTTTAAAACAGGAAGTGATGAACCAACGAATCGTACCTTACTAATATTATAATAAAGCGAAAGTGAGTTTGTTTGTAACGCTTAGTCGGCTAAACAGCTGAACCAATTTTCGTGACCCTACCTTTGGTCCAGAGATAGATGGGACCCTAGTGAGGGCTATAAGCGGCTATATTTGTTTGCGAAAATAAAACATGAACGCGAGCAAAGCCGCGGGAAAACGCTAGTATACAATCATGTCAAAGTTAAGATTTACTTGGACAATGCCGCGGGCAGAAGCTAGTTCACAAACTCCTAAAGTTTGGTTCACACGCTACGACCGAAAAGACAAATGAAAACCCAAAAAAAAAAACGAATTCCTTTACGGGCATAGTTTGGACGTGTCGTTACGTTGGTATTGTAACTATACAGTACCAACATAATGATGCAATTGTTTTTCAAAGTAACAATGAATGCTTTAATCAAGTCATATAATAATCATTAAGCGTCTGTCAGTCAAGCCTTATATTGAATAATTATGATTCCGATTGAATAGAGTTCAAGTTCAATGCTTTGATTGGAACTATTTTTAGATTTGAAGAGATAATGATAGGGGTGAACGATTTTATAATAGGATTTATCTTCTACGTAAATTAAAATGGAGTGCTGTCTGTTGGTTAGCACATCACTAGATAAAAGATGGACCAAGTTGGATAATTTCTGTTTGAAAATATAATATGGTTACTATATTTTCTTATTTTTGGTTTGTGGGAAAAAAAGAAATGATTAAAAAAAATGGAAATTTCAGGAAAAACTGAAAGTGCTTTTTTCTATGGGATTTTTGTATAAACTCAAAAATGGTGCTGAAAGACAATGTAATTCGGGTCAATGTCTTTTATAATGCGAATAGCAAAGGAGTGGAATCTCTGCCTGCGTTTGTGTGTCCGAATGCATACAACCCTAATCTCTTCAAAGTTAGTGTGAACAGGCGTCTTCTGGGTAAACTCGAACTCGACTTTGTCTCTGTCAAGAACAAACTCATCTCATAAAATTACCACCTGATTTTTTTCACGTACTTGCCTACGTACTATACAGGTATGTAAATACAGTTTATTATTAAATTACATAAAAAATAGTTGATTGTTTTAAAAAAAATCCATGTAAAGGAATATTACGTCAAGTCGTGTGTTGTAAAATAACACATCATAGAAACAAGTAAAGAATTTAAACGA
>NDFZ01000960.1:0-12335 GCA_002192655.3 Mamestra configurata | reverse complement strand
AGTTTGATTCAGAAGCTTAGATAATTTACGTTACATAAACAGTTAATCAACTCTGGTCTTAAGCGTTATGCAGTGCAAGGTGATTTTTGATTAACCGTTGGCAATAAGGTCCTAAGAATATTGGTTGCAATTAACAATGCAATAGAACTTTATTATGAATGAAATTCAGTTCCAGTAAAGACTCATTGTGGCTCCAAAATATGATAAGTCCCTACGATTCTATTTTCATTGTATATTTTTTTTTTAGTTTACGACACCCTGAAATGCAAGTCATGCTAGTATGACTTGTATTGTTGGATATGTTAAGTTCAAATTTATACAGNAGCTCTTTCCACTTTGCCTCGCGACGCTCCTCACAAACTCGCATTCCTTAACCGACTGCAAACTCTCGTCCCTCTGACATAAAGTCGAATATTCTTCACCGTAGTAGCACCTGAAGTACTCTTGAAGGAAGCTAGGTAGCCAGGAACTGAAGTCCCTCCATCGGTTTCTGACGTTCTTGAGTTGTACGTCTTTGACATAACCCTCCCAATTTACGTTGGCGCCGTCGAGTATGGAGCATTTGATTTGTGTGGCCGCCGTGTTGTAATCCGACCAAGATGGGGAGTTACATTGGTTGTAGTAATCGTCCCAATTTATGTGGTATGTGTTGTCCTCATAGTCTGTTATGAATTCGTTCTTCAGCAGGTTTTTGATGCTGGATTTGTCGTCACCTATCAACTCTATGAGGCCGGATGGGAGCCCATCGTCTTGGAGATTCATTACGAACTGGTTTCCCAAGTACACCAGTGTTATTAGGCCGATTGAGAGCTGTAGACAATATTAATAAAACATTTATTATGATGTTAAACTTGAGTTTGATTCAGAAGCTTAGATAATTTACGTTACATAAACAGTTAATCAACTCTGGTCTTAAGAGTTATGCAGTGTAAGGTGATTTTTGATTAACCGTTGGCAATAAGGTCCTAAGAATATTGGTTGCAATTAAAAATGCAATAGAACTTTATTATGAATGAAATTCAGTTCCAGTAAAGAGTCATTGTGGCTCCAAAATATGATAAGTCACTACGATTCTATTTTCATTGTATATTTTTTTTTTAGATTAAGACACCCTGAAATGCAAGTCATGCTAGTATGACTTGTATTGTTGGATATGTTAAGTTCAAATTTATACAATGAATACTATGATCCAAGACTTAAAAATTGACGTGATTCATTTTTATTTAATTAATACTGAAATATAGTTTCAGATCGTGCAATAAAATTTTTGAATATAAAAATACACAAACCTGAAAAAGAGTGACAAACTTCTTCGTAGTTTCCCACTTCGCCAAGACACAAGTAGTGCCAAAGCTCAGCGCAAAGCCAACCAGAACAGACACTGTATAGAACACACGAGACATCGTGATGTACTGGAGAAACGCAAATATAGGCAAGGTCACAGTGACCACACCCACTAGAGGCAAGAAGAGGAACGAACAGACAAGCGCCAAAGTACCCCTTATCAACCCATAAGTCGTACAGCCATGAGAACACGTTATAAACATCTGCAGCCAACTCAGCGTCACACAGTGAGGCAACGCGAACTTAAAGAAACCCTGCCAACTACTTCGCCTAGCCATACCCATCAATATAACAGGAATCAGCAAAGAAAAGAACACACGAGCGTTCAAGCAAAACTCGATGCTATTACCCAGTATATAAGATGGATAATTCGATACTTGCAAGTCGAGAAATCGCCAGCCTTGATGCACGACCGTATCTTTTTCGTAAGGGTATTTTGCTAACACGTTGATTCCGAACGACAAGAGAGCGAGTAAGTCTGGGTATCGTTTTCCGCTGGTCCCAAAAGACAGTAACGTCAGAAACATTAAAAAGAATGATAACACACAAAACTCCGAGAAGGGGACCCATTGGGTCGCTATGAACGGATAGAGAAAGAGATTTATAAACAGAGCTGAAAAGAATTGAACGAAAGGGCCGAGATTATTGCGAACAAACAAATTCTCAGATTCATCAGGCTGTAGATTTCCATCGCTATATCTAAGGAATAAACCGGACCATTTTCTGAAATCGATAAACTGCCTTTTGGCGTGCAGCATTTTGAAGGTACATATGACCATTGCGACGAAACTGACATAGTATATCGCTAGGGGTACTAAGTGGTACAAACTGTCTGCGCTGACTGACAAATAGGCTATGAGAAGGAGCGATAACTCTACATTGGACAGTCGAAAAGTAAACGTTCCGAAATGGTATAGCAACTTTAGATATAGAACTTGTAAGAAGACGATGGGGTGTAAGAACGCTTGCTGTAGTAAGGGTATGTGGTCTAGGGCCTTAACACTAGGGTCTGTTAGGGTCAACTCGTAGCTGACTAGGGGCAGTTCTCCTTGGCAGTAGTCGACGGCGGCTGATACTAAGTTGTCGACGGTGAGGTTGCGTATTTCCTCGTTGGGCCCGATTCTTTCTGGATATTCTGGAAAAAATAAAAAAATATTTATTTTTATTTTTATTGTGGATTGGGGTTGCTCTTGACCTTGATCACGCTTGGGGGGCTTACTCTCTAAGCCCGAAGTCCGTAGTTTCGGGCTCAGTTGCGGGCGTATACTCCGTATCACCTCACCACTTAAAATTAATGACAACACGATTTGAAAATTACTGTCAAGTGACAGTTATTGTCAAATCGTGTTGTCATTAATTCTTAGTTCGTTTAGTTCGTTAGTTTTTTTATTTATTACAATGTTAGTGTTAGATAGCCCATTTATCGAGGAAGGCTATCCTAATATTTAAATTCTTCTGTTATTGACTGACTGATAGACAACGCAGCACTGGGGAGTACCTTGGGGTGTGCAGGGGAGCACTAAGAGAGAATTTCCCGAAATTCCTACGGGAACGGAAAAAAACGGGATATGCGCGGGCAAAAGCTAGTAGGCTACATAAATCTTCTTTTTCAGGCAACCACGCGAACGATGTCGCGGTCACAGCTTGTCAATAATAAAAAAGAAAAAAAAGTAAAAGATTGAATAGTAACCTTCTTCTGGCGAGTTGGCAGTGCGCATGGTCCCATTGCTGTGCACCTGGTCGCCGGCCGGCAGCTGGGACGGCTGCAGAGCCTGCCCATCGTCGAGAGCGCGCGTTTCATCTGAAATCATATTAATGTTTTATCACTACATATTATAAAACAAAGTCTCTCGCCGCGTCTGTCTGTCTGTCTGTCTGTTCGCGATAAACTCAACCGGAAAAAAAAACTAGTAACATATATTTTTTAGTTTTAGAGAAGAAAAATAATTAATTTCACAGAAAATGTGGAATTGTCGTGGCTATATCGTCGAGTTGTCAATTACATAATGTGACCGAAGTCAGTTTAGGTAAGGTTTAAGGGAACTTAGGGTACCTCGACTCGGATAGGTTAGGTTCAAATGGGATGACCAACTCATGTTAGGTTCCTTTAAACAGTATGAAAAAGGAGCCCCGTTCGAAGTTAGAATTGAAGTTGCCATTTCATGAAGTAGCCAGTCATTTCATGACATGGCCGACCACATCATTAAGGGCCAAATTCTACGATATGGCAGAGCCGTTACACGCTATAAATTTTGCTATTTTTGCAGCGTAAAACGGCTCGATATAATTATATCTATTTACTAGCAGTCCTGAATCCTGACAGACGTAGTCCGTAATGTGGGTAACCTTACTCCTGTGAGCACAATTTCAGAGAAAAATTGTAACGGTGTTGTTAGTGCGTGACGTGGGCCACACGTCGCGTCGGTTCAGTTAAACACACCGGTAATTTCTCATATAAATGACTTGATTGTCTTCGAAATGAGATTTTAAGTACGAGATTTAACTTTCTGTAATCATCGCTGTTTCTGTTATCAATCAATATTTATAAAAATCTTTCGTTACTGAGTGACTGACAGACAACGCACAGCCAAAAGAGTGCTGGTCGTAGAAAGCTGAAATTTCTACGGAAACGGGATAACTTTGTACGCATATGCGCGTACGAAGTCGGGGGCAGAAGCTAGTGTTTTATAAATCTATCTTTTAACTTGTGTAAGTTATTAATTTTGTTGCTAAGCGTTCTGTCTTTTCTTTATTTCTGTAACTTATATCGTGTACACAATAAAGGGTATTATTTACTATTCTATTCGCCTAACCTGGGGCGTCATCGTCGGGCGAGTCGCTATCGTTGGGCTCCTTGCGTAGCGTAGTGCTGCATATCTCGCGGATGCGCCGCTCCAACTGCGCCGTAGTTATATACTGCTCGCCGTTCGACAGGCTGCGGGGGGTGGAAATCATCTTCAGAAACGGTATACAGCCATACATGTAGCGGACAATGGCTAAATAGACAACAATTTGACTTTCGTTAGGCAGCTGGATCAAGGGCTTTATTTAGCGATACTTCTGGCTCGTACTGTTAGGGGGTTTCTCTAGAGTCCTAACTGCTGGTGCAGAGCTTGGACCCTGTTACATTACAAAACTAAATTTAAACACTCAAACATGTCTATTAAGAGGCCCCGGCCTAATGCATGAAGTATTAATGCAGAGCGTACATGGATCCTATTATATAATTTAACAACTTATTTTTATGTACCTACATTCTAAGTAAATAAAGAACTATTCTATTTTATTCTAAACATTCATTCATTTCGAAGAAAAATAATGTATCCTCTAACTAACTCTCTCACGTCGTAACATCATAATACGGTGGGTTCATTCATAATATCAACTTAAGACAAGTTCTCACCTGGCGAACAGATCTCTGGCAGCTTTCCTAGCGACCGTCTCCTGACGGCTGGCGGCGAGGCAGGACTTCGCACGGATGATGGCGGCGCTGTCCTCGTCAATCACACCGCTGCGGATGCACCTGAGGACATTAAAGAACTGGTCAAGACTCCTTTGGTAAATACCTCTATCATGGGAGTCGCAGACTGCCCGCTTTGTAGAGCCTCCTTGAGGCGAACGAGGCAGCTGCTCATGTGACCTAAGCTGGGCAACGGCCCTGTATCCAGCGACCACTGGGCAATGNTCAATCACACCGCTGCGGATGCACCTGAGGACATTAAAGAACTGGTCAAGACTCCTTTGGTAAATCTCTATCATGGGAGTCGCAGACTGCCCGCTTTGTAGAGCCTCCTTGAGGCGAACGAGGCAACAGCTCATGTGACCTAAGCTGGGCAACGGCCCTGTATCCAGCGACAACTGGGCAATGGTCTTTTATAATGCACACAGCAAATGAGTGGAACTCTCTGCCTGCGTCTGTGTTTCCGAACGCAAACAACCCTAATCTCTTCAAAATTAGAGTGAACGGGCTTCTTCTGAGTAAACTCGCTCCATCGTCGACTTTGTCTCTGTCATCTCTGACGTAGACTAGAATCAAGAGCAAACCAATCTCAAATAATAATAAAAATGCTCGCTAGATACAGGATAAAGTACTTCGGTAGCCCAGGTAACCTCTGTACAGTCAGAAACACCAGGGCGTTGCCAGCCTTTCCTGAGGAGCTGGGGTGGATCGAATGACCAATGTATCCCACACGAACGAAAAATACGCGTTTAAACCGTGGAGAGTTGCGGACAGAAGCCCGCAATACAAATAGGAATGCTGAGGCCAACGCCGCTAGACGCGGGAATGCTTGATTGGGGAGTCGCGCGACTATTTATATATTCGCGTCAGTATGACCAGAAACTTGATTCAAATTTCTAACAATGAAATTAATCGTAGGACGCAGCTTCTATTATTTCGGAAACAAAATGGTTAACCTTGAGTCAGGTAGATTTAGTACNACGGCATACGCTTGCAGAGTGTGCAGCTTGGGAGGAGCCGCGCCGTGCCCTCATCTCTGTTGTAGGCGGTGACCTCTCGCTGCCGGCCGTAGTCCATGCTATGGTCGGCGGTGAGGAGTCCTGGGACGCGGTGGTCTCCTTCTGCGAGACAGTTATCGCGCAGAAGGAGGCTGCGGAAAGGGAGAGGGAGATCACAACCGCTCTCCCTGCCCGCAGCAGGCGCATCGGGCGTCGGAGGAGGACATACGCTGCCCTCTTCCGGCCCCCCTAACTGGGTCCAGGGGCGGCAGACTTAGGAATGTCCGTCGCCCCCCATTCATCCGGACCCGAGGTGGCGGCGCGTGGTGTTCCCGAGCGCCCCTCTTTGATGTAGCGGGGGGAGTCAAACACCTCACTCCCCCCGCTGACGCGAGGTGGCCCGCAGAGGCGGGCCGGCGGCACCAGCCGGGGATTTCGGAAGTCGCGCTCGCCGGCGTAGGTGGGAGATGGAACACCGGGGTGGTTTTAGTCAGTAAGAGTCTGACAGACCTCTCCACCCGCCCCAGGGTGGAGGATTTCCCCCCGACATCAAAAAAAAAAAGGTAGATTTAGTGCTGAGCGTAGCTACCCACTAATTTTGACTTATCAACACAGAAATTACGGAGATTTTTAGTTAACCCCGCGTTTAAAAACTAAAAACTCTTACATAGCATGGTGCAACTCATCGCGCACTCTATCCCATTTGATCTTCCAAAGCGCGAAATCATTTATTTTGCCATTCATTGATACACTTTTACATTCAAAAATTAAATTCGAAAAGATCACAATTCAGAATACTGTTGGTCTGTCCGTTGTCGGACATAATGGTAATGCAGGTCAGAAAACATGTGGTGATGTTTACTTCAGGCCGGTATGCCAGTAATTCCTGACAATGGCGTATTGGTGGTATTACCTCATATCATTATCAGGAATCTGATGCTTTTGCGTTTCGCGGAATATAGGATAATGGAACAATTGCTGAGCCGACACGTTTTGTTAAAATATTTTTATGACAATGACGTGACGTTTTTGACGTCTGGCTGTTTACTTTATAAAATCAGTATGGAGGTTTTATTTCAAGTAGTGTTTTACTTATTGGTAAATGCAATCTCGCGATATCCACGTAAACCCGGGGAAAGGTTTTTTTTTTACATTTAATAAAGTGTGTCTGTCAAGGGTGTTTGTTGATTTCTATTAGAACTTTGTNGACGTTTTTGACGTCTGGCTGTTTACTTTATAAAATCAGTATGGAGGTTTTATTTCAAGTAGTGTGTTACTTATTGGTAAATGCAATCTCGCGATATCCACGTAAACCCGGGGAAAGGTTTTTTTTTTTACATTTAATAAAGTGTGTCTGTCAAGGGTGTTTGTTGATTTCTATTAGAACTTTGTCAAGAGGTCGTGGGTTCGATTCCCACCCAGGACAAATCNCCGACTGGCCTGTTGGTCGAGTGGTTAGTGACCCTGACTGCTTAACCGGAGGTCGTGGGTTCGATTCCCACCCAGGACAAATCTTTGTGTGATGAGCATGATCATTTGTTCTGTGTCTGGGTGTAATTTGTGTATAATATGTATGTATTTAGAAATATATAAGTATGTTTATCAGTTGTCTGGTTGCCATAGTACAGGCTCTGCCTAGTTTGGGATCGGATGACCGTGTGTGAGTTGTCCCAGGATATATTATATTATTATATTATATTATTATTATTAGTTTAAGACTAAGCTATTTCTAAAAACTGTACTAGTCAAATAGTCTTCCTAGGCAAGATAAACCAAAGACTTCGCAAGACGCACCGAAGACTCCAGGAAGAGCTATCGGATGACTCAATAGATGATCTTATGAGAGGAAGATTTCTCATCATAAGATCTGTCTGTCTCCTTTAAGAGAATACTCATCGACATTTCCGTCGTTATCACGTGGCTGTCATAGGTCCGACTATTCAGCAGATATGGAACGGAGTTAGTATTTTGGGTATCATATTTGAAGGCCATGACAAACCGCCGCATATCACGACGATCACTGGGCTAACCGCACGACGCAATAGGTCCCTTCACAGTGCAAGTGATATCATGGCAAACCCAGGCGGAGATGGCGAGATGAGTTGAACTTCTTCAATAAAGCCTGGTCCCAAATAGCCCTAGCCAGGTGCCTTCTGTGACTAGACAGAGGTAGCCTGTGTATGGAGACAGGGGCCATCACCGGGCACTGCTCACTGAACAAACACTTCCACACGATATGTATAGCGGACAGTCCTCTGTGCAGAGCATGCATGGAGGTGGAGGCAACGGTGGCGTAAGTGCTCCTCGAGTGCTCAGGCGTCATCGAAATACGAAAACAAACCATAAGATCACCTAATTCACTTACAGACATCCTGAATAAACTGGCAGGCCTAATAATAAGGCTTCTGGAGGGAGGTAGTCTGGTTGCAATGTCGCCCTCCATGGACTACGTGCAGAAACCAAACCCTGATAGATAGCCCCAGATACATATTGAAGGGAAAAGGGAAGACTTCGCCCAGCAGTTAGCAGTCCAGCGTTACAGAATTGTTCGAAAGAGTTACCGCAGCCCTGGAACGCAAAGGGCATTTGGGGGAACACCAGTGGGTCAGTTTATGAGTTCTGCCCAGAGTCATTTGATGATATCCTATACAAAAAAAAGAAAAACAGTACGCAGCGTGACCATATATGGGTTCGTAAAAATATGTAAGTTTATTTGAATTCGAGATAATTATCATTTTTCGGTACAACAACACAAATCAAAGTTCAAATTCTATAACAAAACCCATTTTTAGGGCATTTTTTATGAAATTTATCACTTAAAAATCAACTAAATTACACACCGCAAAGTCGATAATTGAATTGATAACGATAGATTACAGTATAGAGATGTTAATATACCTTCTCAACATTCTTCTGGCTTCTGGGTGCGCTTGTTCAGTTGCACAGATCAACCAGTCCAAGGCTTGCTTGAAGTTACATATTTTGTCTGCTTCTAACTCTGCAACAAATACCTACGTATTAATTTTACAAAAAGAAAATATTACAATACCTAATTTTCTTCACAGTGCACTTTACAGTGGTCTATAAAAACAATCGCATGGGTCGCTCTTCAACGTTATACAATGGCCGAGGTCGGTTTGTTGATGCGTGACCATCACACCATACCGAGACTCATCCGTGCCTCAGAAAGCACATTAAGCTCAGCTCTCATTCGCAAATCTTTTGCAGTCGTAACGGACAGTTTTTGTTGCAGAAATCTGACACCAATCTTGCCAAGAAGTACCGTGCTAACCAGTTAATGGGTTACGGAAGTCGGATAGACACTCGCTCCACGTAACATTCAGAATATACTCAAAGTCAAAGCATTTATTTCAATTAGGCCATTAAACGGCACTTTTGGACCTCATCATTTACAGTTAAAATTATAGTATAAAATTAATAAAGTGACTTTTCTGTCCATTCGGAAAGGTAGATTCTTATGGAGAATACGGACAAGAAACTCCATAGTTGCTCTTTTCAAATAATGGTTTTACAATATTTGGTATACAAAAATTAATTTAATATTATGTGAGGACAATGCAAAAAGAATATGCTATCTATAGCAACAAAGTATTACTGGTATGATATTCAGCTGAATCCGGCTTCACTGGAAGCCGACCGACATGGTACTTGCCGCACACAACACAGAGGCGGTCTTGATTACTCTTGATGCCTTAGGTTTTTTCTATCACTTGACCTTTGGGTGATGCAGAGACAAATAGTAATAGGTGAAATGTAAGAAAAAACTTTGTGCTCTTTTTTGTGTAGGTATATTGTGTGTACTGAAGAGTGTAAGATTTGACATAGCTTAAGTTTTTATGGAGAAGTGCATTAAAATGAAATTACCGTAGAATTTGGCCAGTGTGCGTCAAGTATGAAATAAATAAATTAAGTAAAACATACCACATTTCTCTTCGAGAAGTTGTTTAGCAAGAACCACTTGTGACTCAGCACAGCCATCCTCGGCCAGTTGGTTGCGCAATCTTCTCAGAGATCCTTGTGGTCCATCTGGATCAAAAGAAACCTCAGAAAGTATACTACATTATACAGAAGCATCAGCAGCTTATAATTTGGTGTGATAAATATAATGTCCCTCTCACGAAAACGCCGTATTGTATGGCATCACGGCATTTGACATCCATATTGAGTCCATGTTGGACTTCTCGGACTATTTTCAACTTTGAAGCTTTATAGCTTTGTTGCTGATAAAAGATATTTAGAAAAAATACGTTTTTTATTATGGAAATAACAATACAAATACTTAAGTATTATTATTTCTATAATAAAATGGTAATAAAAAATGTGATTAGCAAATAAAAAAATTACATGAATGTTCTCCCTATTTTGAATGTTTGGATGTTTGTAAATCAGTTACACCTGAACGGCTAAAAGGGATTGAGCATAATTTGGAAGATAAATAGACCATAGACTGGATTAGGACATAGAATACATTCCCTTGGAATAGTTTTCAACTTTAATGTGGGTGAAGGTAGCTTCACCTACATTAAAGTTGATACATAGAAATGTGAGCTAGCACTCCATTTACTAAAGTATTAATATAAGGCGTTAAAAATCAACGGCAAGATATTTAAGGAGTTGTTTAGAATAAAATTTTTTTTTCTTTATAGGCACTTGTTTGACCACTATCTCACCTGTTGGTAAGCGATGATGTGGTCGAAGATGGAGCATGCTTAAAAAAATTAATCACGAAAAAATATTTTATTTATAACAATTTAAAATATAATGCAATATTTTAACTATGCAACTATTTATTGATTTTATTATTATATGCCTGCTCATGTCCGGGCGCGTAATCAAATAGGTACATAAACTATATGCACAGTACAGTGCACATAAAAATATTTAGCTAAATTATTTTGAAGTGTGAAAAAAAAAACTTTTTCAGGTTAAATTGTTTAGATGATAGTGAGCATGCAAACGAAATTCTTGCAGTTGATTTTTAACACCTTTTATAGCTCATCTCGTATTCAGCTAATGCAGTTAGAACCTGACCCAAACATTGTTGGGAAAGGCTAGGCCCACTATAGTGTAAGATATAATAATGCTATTATAATACTAGCTGTGCCCAATTCTACAAGCATGTTCCATTACATACCTAGTCAAATAACATGTGGTTCTCAAATTATATGCATACTGAGATACAGACCTGTGTGTATGTACAAGTATATGTGTGCGTTTGTGTGTTAGTGCTAATACAGACTGGCTGTATATTTTTATTAGCTAGGTTAATGGAACATGCCAGTGGAATTTGAGCACAACTAGTATTGAAACATTATTGTTGAAGTTCACACCATATTACTTATTATTATAAGCTTTTAATTGTTTTTCTGGTTATTTATGGCATCTTTAAAACAAGCAACCAATTTTTTTTTTAAATTTTTATATTAACACAAAAAGTTCACATTATTACCATAAAAATTTAAAGGCTTGGAAAGGTATTCAGAAGCAGGGGCTGATTTAAATTCAAGCCTTTAAAATTCAAAATAAGCATTGAATGTTTTATTAAACAAGATATAGGAAGGTAGTTTGACAAACCACTACCATATCTTTCAGCAAAAACAGGCATGATGTCATGTTGTGATAGATATAAAATTTTTGGTGCCAAATAAGGTTTCTTTAACCTACATTAATTAATCACAGTTCAATGCATGCTTCATTGTTAAAGAAATTAATTGATAGTTGTAGTTTTTCACAATTAAAAGCTATAGCTACCTACATGGTATGTGGTTTGGATTCCTAAGGAATATGAAATGACAGCTAAAGCATTCATATTTGGCAGCAGCAAACCATAGGTAGGAAGAAGGTACCCAGTTTACTCCCCCAATAACCATCACTAATTTAAATAGGCAACAACATCTGGAACTATTCTGGATGCATAAATATTTGTTAGACAGTCACACAGGCGTTCGCTATTGCCATTAACTCTAAATCAATCCAAATAAAAAAGTTAACGAGTTTCAAAAGCCAAAGGACACCTTTATGTACAAAACCTGATACCTTTTGCAGCAAAAACATTACCTGAGAGTGGGTACCTATGTGTGAAATTAAAGGCATTAATATACAGCAGATGTTTGTAATAAGTAAAGGGTCAAACATATTAGACTTACCATGTAGATTCCAACGTTTCCGACCGACTGGCATCACTTAATAAATATTAAATCGATATCCGTACATAAATAGTTATTTTTAAACACGGTAAACTGTCACAAAATTATTATAAAAACAAATAAGTACGTCTACATCGACTTTATGTGTTTTGATTATTTTACAGGCACAAAAATATAAAATTTTCTTTCTTTGATTTGTCAATATGTCAATGTCAATGGCAGACTGACTGACAGTGACAACAAAATAGCAATATTGCAATTTTTTGAAGATTAAAATTATTATGGGGTTCTTAGTTTTACATGAGTTGAATCTACTGATACGAAAACATGTTAAAATATTAAGCAATCTATGCTATATTTAAGTTA
>NDFZ01000959.1:0-12335 GCA_002192655.3 Mamestra configurata | reverse complement strand
TTTTTTATGTTTGTCTGTTTAATATTAGATAATTTTGCATGCCGTGAGGCACAATGTATCGGGACTATCAAAATAACCATCATATCTGTATACCTACATTATTGGCAAATTAATGATTTCTATTTCTATTTCTATCTCGACTTAACCCCTTTAAGTTGGATTTCCTTAAGTGCTCACTTTCGTTGCTTATGGAACTCTTGCACAAATTTCATGGTTCTAGCTAGTTAAGGCGTTCTACGTTTAGAGACAAAATAAATTAAGTTTATTGTTGAGTAGATTTGTGGTGTCTTCCTTAAATCAATATTTAGCATTCTTCGACTCGATTAGCATTATCATATTCCTGACCTACCACAATTTGTGCTAGCTCGCACTCACTGCCCCCATTCTGATCTTATAAGACTGTACACTGCTAAATGGTAAGTGTCCCAGTTCGCTGGACACGCCTCTGTACCAAATCTGTAATGACTAGTGCATACTGCGCGTAGTCCTCATGTTTTGTAGTATTTCTTTTTTTGGTCGTCATTTAGTCGACAGAGACACTTCTTGAAGCTCTCTCTCTCTCTTTGCCTACNGTACCAAATCTGTAATGACTAGTGCATACTGCGCGTAGTCCTCATGTTTTGTAGTATTTCTTTTTTTGGTCGTCATTTAGTCGACAGAGACACTTCTTGAAGCTCTCTCTCTCTCTTTGCCTACACATATTCCATTATTTCGGGTCTGCTCCTCGTCATTCTTCGCTAGACGTGTCTATTCTGGGTCGAGGAACATCAGCCGGTCGATTCTGTAAACATGTCGAAGTGAAGGCTTGGGTAGAGTGATCACGAGGTGACCTGTCAATCCATACAATCAAGATGTCACGTGATCACGGAGTGAGCTGTCATTCCATCTTGATAATATGGATTGACAAGTCTTCACTTCGACATGTTAACAGAATCGACCGGGAGTCCTCCACGCTTTTTCGGACCAGTGTCGATGCTCAGGAATTGTTTGGTCACGTGTTTTTTTTAAGGCTATGATTTGAAAATCAGATTAATCAATTAATATTGCCAGTCCGAAAAGTATTGTCACAGATTTCAAATATAAAAATATTTACTGGAACAAAAACAGTTTACAAAAAAAATTGTGTTCGTTAACAACCGCATTACTATAGAATACTGTGTCGCGGCCATTAGCGCCCACCTCCAAGAGGGGAGACGACAGCGTTCCAGGCATACACACAGGAAAATAAAAAATAATAAAAAAACAAAATATATGTGTTTAGATGATGGAGATTAAAATTTTAAAAACAAAAAAAAACTATATTAAAAAAAAATTCTTAAATACTAATTATTATCAATGCATGTGAATGTGCCTGTTTGTGTTGTGTATGTATGTGTATGCGCGTGAGTGAATGTGTGTAGGTATATTATATCGCTCGTTTGGAGCGACAGTGACACAAGTGCAAATTTGTAAATTTTACATTACGCCAGTTTTAAGATTTTTTCCGGAATCCCCTCGCCAAAATGGAATATTTCAACAACGACTTTTCACTCTCTAGCGGACGTTTTTTGAACTTACAAATGTGACATTTTTACTCCTTATGTAGATTATCAGGCAGATAATTTTGGTGTAATTAGGTAGGTCAGTTTCGCATTTTTTTGCAGTTGTGTCACTGTCGCTCCAAATGAGCGATATATGTTTTGTCTGTTTTGTGATTTGGAAGGGTGTGGAAATGAAAGGGACCTTTTGATTTTTATTTTTTTACAAGATGTTGAAGCTCTTCATTAGTCAGGGAACGGAGCCAATTATGTCACAGATAGCTAGTGAATTATATTTTAATGGGTCAGTGAGGCTTTACTTAAGTGAAACATTAAGTTTATTTGAATTTTAAAATTAGTAATTCAATATTTTCACACATTCCGTGATGTTTGAATATTTGACTGAGTGAGTGGGTGATAATTTATATAGTTATCCATATTAGGTGGCTTGAGTTGAATGACATTGTTTGAACTGATGACTGGGTCCAACGTCCTTCTCATTTTAAACTTCGTTCATAATAAGACTAATTTTACATTATTTTAGAAAAAAGGAGAAAGAATAGAATTAAACAATTTTGAATTGCCACAGAGCAGACATAATAATAATATAATATAATAATATCTTGGGACAACTCACACACGGTCATCCGATCCCAAACTAGGCAGAGCCTGTGCTATGGCAACCAGACAACTGATAAACATACTTCTATATTTCTAAATGACAGTTCAATGACATGAATGAATAAACATGTAAGCAGGCTTATTCAAAAAAAAGGTTATCACATTTTGCTTTTTCCGGTACTCACTAACAATTTTTAAGCATTTTCAACTATTGGGTGAACCTACAGAAGCAAAGAAATAGCTGATTTCGAAAAAGGTTTTTTTTTTAATGTTATGTTTATTATATTTTTTAATTCTAAGTCAAACTGAAGTTATCGTAGTGTAAAGTAGCCCGTTTAAAAAACTACGGTTTTTGCGGGATTTTCTTACAATAAACCACGGGTGGTGAAGAGAAACATGGTGCATTATAGATATATGTAGAGCGTTGAGAATGTACCAAAATATTTTAATAATAATATAGTTTATTTATAAAAAGGACCCCTTTACAATAAAATATTATATTTTTAAAGAGCACAGTTGCTTTTGTGACCTAAACTAAGTTGAACCTATACTTCAGGCACAATTCTGTATTTCCTAGACATTTTCATAGAAATTCGTGCACCTTGCAACAGTAACATTACAGTAAATTCCTCGTTTTTTGTTTGAGCGGAAACGGAAAGTAGAACTAATTGATTGTACGGAACCGAGTTGTGTAACGATGTCTTCGTGTGCTTTGTTTTTACAATATTTTGCAAATGTTCTTGAGGTTTTCGGTCATCATCATCATGTCTTGCATCATACCACTGCTAAACAAACCATTTTTAGTTCTTACCAGCTCTTAACCGCGATTTCGTTCGCGACAAACTCGTTAAACAGCACAAACAACGATTTCTTGGGTTTTTTTTGACGTGACAACATCTAATAAATCGATGAACGCCGGCTGCATGCATGAAAAAGGATGACTCATTGTAACGTTATGCTCATTGTAACGTTACGCTCATTGTAACGTTACGATCATTTCATCAAGGTTTTGTTATGACGGTGTCACGTTAAACTATCCTCCGTAAACTGACTTTACAGACAACCAATTTTTTTTGAGCTGATCCCCGATTATTTTTCTAAAATAAAAGTAGAATAAGATACTCCTTATCAACCAGTCTCGAGAGACACAAGCCCTCATATACTTTTAATTCCGCCGGTCAGCTGTATTGCGTTAGCTGTGATCGGGTATTTAAAACCAAATTCGGTCTAGCGAGTGTCATGGGGTCGCCATTTTCGAAATCGGTAAGGAGGACTATATATATATAACATCAACCAGTCCCGGAAAAATTGCTCCGACAATTTCGGTACTTGGCATTCATAAGCATTCATAATAAAAAGCTGTTATTTTGACATCACAAAGGGGCACTTAAACTGTATTCACTTGTCTAGATAGATATAAAGTAAATTCTATGATCCAGGGTAAATCAATGATCGTTTATTTTGTTCGACTGATCCTTCCATCTTCTGGCTGTATCAGCCGTCCGGCCTCCAAACTGTGTTCACACAGTGGCCTTCAGCTCTTTGGGTAGCCCGTTCACAAGTGATTTGCGAAAGTTTGCCTCCTTTGGAGTTTGTACACCTGCAGCAGCCGCCCCAGCACAGCAGCCCGTGCTAAGAAGATGGGATCTCGTAAGGGTATCGACACATGTTGCATTTGCATTCAAAAAATGCCATTCAACGTGGCAATGCCGCCTACTGGGCACTTTTCCCTTCGGCAGCGATGTTGACGAATTTTCTGATGTCCAATTAAATCTTATTGTTGGCGCTTGTACATAATTTCGTTTATTCATTTTTTAATCTAACTTTTTACATTTTTAAATATATCTTAAAAATACAAAAAAAAATTATAATAATATAAAAAATAGTAGCCCAACGGTATCGGGGACAAGGTCCAAACTACCGGCGGTCAGGGCTCCAGAAAGAGGAACCTCCTAACAATGCGAGCCGTGTCCAGAAGTACTGCTTTCTGAATCAAGCCATTGATCCAGCTGCCTAACGAGAGCTTCCTGAGGTGTTGGTCGAGGCTCGTGGCTATTAAGCCGTTGGCTGACACGACTATCGGTACAATGATTGCCGAGTTCACATCCCACATGTCGACAACCTCGCGAGCTAAGTCAAGATATTTGATTGTACATAATTTTATTATTATCAATTTATGCATTTTAAAAAGGTATTTTTCTATTTTTATAATGTGTTTTACAGCGTCAATAGAAACACATACTATGTGATTTGTCAGCATTTTGATACAAGTAATGTTTACTTGCTAAGTCATAGAAATAAAACAATCATCTATCAGACACCATAGTCTGCCTCGCCGTGGTATATGGGGCGCGCGTAACGGTGGCTCGGAGCGCCGTTAAACTGCGCGTCGACGGACGGACACGCAGCTTATCACTGATAGTGTCAGGCGCAGTGTGCTGGACTGGAAAACGTAGGCTTTAGTATTTTAATTTTTTGAGTGGCCTCTCGTAGATCAGCCTAGGAGGTTGTCCGCTGCTTCCTTTGACAATGGTACTTGCTTGCTACTTTTTGACAATTCAAAAGTACTTGTTAATGGTTTATTTGAAATAAATGCTTTGACATTGACTTAACTGGACTTGCCTGTGGCGGCCTTAATATAAATTTTGAAGCCTCCAGCCAGGGCTTATAAAAAACTTACAAGCTACTACACGCTAAGGGCACCCCCTGTGGGGTATGGGCCTCGGCTTAGGGCGTCGCTGGGGGGAGGACAGCAAGGTACGGGCTGGATCGAACAAGGAACGATTTCTTTAGTATTCGCTATCTATCTTTCTAGCTTATCTTGTCCCACTACTGGGCAAAGGCCTTGACTAGTTTGGGCTCCTTTTGGTAAGAATCGAAGTCGTCTCATCTTCGCTTTGGTCTTGCTTTAGTTTTAGTCAAAGGGAATAGGCTTCTCTTTTGTCTATGTCCAGCCGAGGGCGCATATAATGGACGACAGAAAGAATAAAAAAAATAAGTATGTACTCTGTCACAGAAGTGACATCCATACAAATTATATCATTTAAATTATGATAGAAAAGACATACAATACCAATCTTTTTCCACTACCTATTTTTTTAAGGATGGGAAATCATCAAATGACTTTTCCGCTCTGGGCGGAGCGGACCCCATCCGTGTTCCTTCTAATGCCCTCTGCGTTCCAGGGCCGCGGTAACTCTTCCAATCAATTCCAAAACTTCCAAAACCAATATCTATTTTATTTTGATTGATACATATGTCGTTAGTGCGTCATTTTAAAATTGAAGCTATTATAAGTGCAGTTTCTTTTAAATACGTATATCTGTCACCGGAAAATTGCAGACTCCGTAAGACTGTAAAATATCGCGTGAAATTGTAAACAATTTTTTTCTGAATAAGACATGGATATATTGGAAACTATTGAATTTGGATGGGATTTAATGTATATAAAACTTTTTTTCATAATATATCGGGAAATTATAATCTAATAAAGATTTATAACAATCTTACGGTTTCTGCAATTTTCCGGTGACAATGCTTTATAGGCCTTTATTTCGGTTCTACCTGATAAAATAACCCAATATTCCGATATTTTTATTATGCATCAAGTTGCTTAAAAACTTGTTTATGATGAAATTACGCAAAAATACTTGATAATACATAGTTATTTCTTCCTTAAATACCACTTTGTGAGAGAAATATATTAGATCTCACATTGTACTGATTACGAACTCGCAGTTGGTTACAGTTTCGGCAATAAAATCACAATAACGTTACAATGTTACTAGGTTTATGGCATTCTTGCACCAATTCCGCGCGAACTCTACGCGCCAACAAAAGACATCAACGCGCTCACACCATACAATTAAAAAATTGTATTTCTTTTTAACTGAATTACATATATTACAGTTTACAATTTTAGTAACGTTATGTACGATTTATAAAAAAAAATTCAAAACTAAAATAGTAAATTTTAGTTTTGAATTTTTTTTTATAAATCGTATCCAAATTTAACAACCGTGATAGCTAGACAGTTGAAAGCGGCTGTTGCCGCCAAAACAAATAATTAAAAAACTATTAAAATACAAAGAAACCACCAAAAACACCGACTTCAGAAATAAAAGTTATTTTATACTTTGGAGTGTTTTTTATTTGGAAGTCAGTTCTATTTTTTTGTAAAAAACTTTGTTTTTAATAGCTGTACTAAATGACAAAATATGTGTGTAGATAAATAATAAAGTAGAAACAGATATTTGTAACTTTAAGGCAAAATTGATTGACTACATGTTCGTATGAATTTTCATTAAATTGGTAAATAGCCAATTTTTTAAATTAAAGTACTACTACTACTATATTCAGTCTTTAAGTTCCTACTGAGTCACTCGACTTGTCTCTCTTGTTAAAGTAAAATAATCAAATAATTGACCTTAATTGATAAGTTATCAATTAAGGTCAATTATTCGGAAACTAATACCTAGATACCGCACGGCTGACGACGAAGTTAACGTTTAAAAATCCGTTACTAATCTTAAAAATATTTAGGACAAATTCCACTCAAACTTCAACACAACTCATATTTTGCGTTTAGTATATCCGTTTTTACTTATCTTGAATGAATGCTTTAACATGACTGCAATGTTGGACTTGCATCTCTCGGCGCCAAGTCAAACGTTGATGAACCCAGCAGAGCACCTTTATTAAGGCATTAATTTATCTCTATCCAGTTGTGTGTGTAGCATTGTTATANCTCTCGGCGCCAAGTCAAACGTTGATGAACCCAGCAGAGCACCTTTATTAAGGCATTAATTTATCTCTATCCAGTTGTGTGTGTAGCATTGTTAAGGGGGCGTCCATAAATTATGTGAGGTGTTTTTTAAATTTTCCGCCCCTCCCTCCCCCCTGGTGAGATGTCGTGAGATTTTATTCAACCCCCTCCCCCATCCCCCAATCTCACGTGAGATTTTATAAAAATGTGTGGTTTGACAGTCAGTAGATGTATAACGTCGAAGTATGAATGAAATTATTTTCTTTCGAACGAATTAGTGAATGATCTTAATCGTATTACGATTACGCTTAAGATTAAATCTTAAGCATGTACAATCTGGATTAAATGGACCAAAACAGATTTTTTTTTCAATCAGAAAAAAAATTGCGTGATATTTGCCGAGACCCCCCCTCTCTCCAACGTAAGATTAGATGAGATTTCACTCGACCCCCTCCCCCCTTAAACATCTCACGTATTTTATGAACGCCCCCTAATGAATTTTTTGTTACATTAGTAACAGATTAATAAACTAAATTGCTAATGTTACAAATATTTGGAATGACTTCCGCAAAATTACCAATATAACCCATAAAATCGTCTTACTCACACAAAAAGATTCAACAACGCATCCAATTTCTGAAAAACCGAGTCACCCATCAGTTTCGTAACTGCGGCAAGCAACAGACGAAAAAGAAAGCCGCCGGTTAATTAATCGGCGTACGTTTGACATGCCTATATGTGCGGGCGACGCGACGCCGGGTGATTCATGCTCGCTTGCGGTGACATTTCACTTTGTCGTTACACATTCTGTGGTTCAGTGGCGGTGTGGTCGTATAGATATTATGTTACTGGAAATCAATCAATAAATAAATAGAATTAATTTATTCCAGGCATAGCCCATAATTATCACATGAATACACTTTAAAATCACACAGTAAATAAATACAATAGAATTGGTAATGGCATGTCAAATTAAACCAGCTCACCAATAAATTGATTAAATCACAATTATAACAGTAGTCAGTAGTATGTCGAAAAATGTGGTATGAGACGTCAAAGTTTTGAGATAAATTAAATAATATTTTATTAATGATTATGTCAATAGATAAATTAATAAATAAAAGGCTTTTTTATTTTTCTTTTTTTTTTATAATTGTATCTAATGCAGCAGGTTACGTTTGCATTTTTCTTTATTTAATTTTTATTTATTAATTCATACAAGACAACTTTTGATTCATAGTAGGTGTTAGTAGCACTTAATACTATGTTAGTCAATTTTATAAAAATGACATAAAATTTTCAGTTCCTTTAAACTTGAGATTGGATTGAAAATTTGAAATAAGTTATAATTGACAATAAATAAAATAAAAATGTTAAAAATGATTAGTTCATAAGTCTCATAAAATTCTCTGACAATCAAAAAGCAACAACAAACAAAACCAAAACTCTTTCAGCAAAACAAACACGACAAACAGATTACATGACCACCTTTCAGCTCCATACAAAAAACATCCAAATCGACCACAAGCGAACCAAACCAAACCATTGATAAAAAGTATAAATATAAAAACATGACGCCGACGCCACAATATAACAGATTATTCAACCTCTATCACAGTCAATGTCGCGTAATCTCGCAGCTCTTGACCATGGAGGGGTAAGACCGGCTGGAGGGGTACGGGTGGAAGAGGGGAAGGGATGGACGTGCGGGGTGAAGGAGGGGGGTACGAGAGAAAGTCCTGCAGACGCGACGACGCCGGCTGCGGTGGTGGGTAACCAGCACTCCCACGATTGATTACCATTGAGTATTGACGATCTGGTTTTGTTTGAATGGTTGGTTATGAGTTAATTGTAGCATGATGGTTGATGCAGATTGTGGATCAGATTTAGCCGGTTTGACCACCGTAGAAACTATAGGCTAAATATTAGATTGTGGAAAGATTTCTATAGTGCGATGTCAAACATGAAGCAGGAAAATAAGTCCATACTTCGTAGAGTAGAGATTGACGTGGTTATAGTATTTGCTGGTTTTAAAGTCAAGGCTTCTACTATGAGCTTATCTTAGGTTGTGAATTGAAATGCGACTTTTTCATCGTGTTCAGTTCAGTTAGTCATAGAACCATAACTTTCTCCATCTGCTGCTGTGCAGTTACACTTTGCTTATGGAGGAAATACCTATAGCGTGATTCTTTATCTTCTCAACTCCAAAACAATTCAATCATCATCTACCGAGTTCCAACTATGTCTGGGTTAGTTTCCAATCTAACCAGGGGAGCTACTCTCTAAACCCGAAATCCGTAGTTTCGAGCTTAGTTGCGGGCGTATTCTACTCCGTATCGCCTACGGACTTACGTTTAGTTCCGAACCCGAACTAAAAATTAGGTTAGGTGATACGGACTAGAATATTCCCGCAACTAAGCCAGAAACTACGGACTGCGGGCTTAGAGAGTAGCCCCCCAGATGCAGCTTAATACCACTATTGTACAAAGAGTGCATATCTGACCATCCCAACTCAGTTACTGGGCATTACGATACCCCTTCCAAATTTAAATCACAAAAAAAAACAACGACACAAAATAATAAAAATAGTGTGAACGTAAAAAGCCTAAAACAAGTTAAAGAAACTATAAAAAAATTGCCACAAATAGAACAAAAAAGGCTACGATGCCACAGCCAGACACACACACATACACGTCAAACTTATAATACCACGTTGTTTTAGCTTCGAGGGTTAAAAACAAGAAAAAAAAAAACAGTACTTAGTATTATATATGCGAAAATAGGTCTATCTGTCTGTGACCTTTTTCACTCCTCCGGCTGAACGAATTCGTCTAATACTGGTCACACGGATAAGATACTTTTATCCCGATATTGTGCCCCCTTAGGATAGTAAATCATATTTTACACGAGCATACCAGTGGACATAAGCTACTATTACTATTCCACAACATAACACAAACATATTTAAAGTAACAACCGTATAAAAACTGAAATAGCAGAGTATCAGCGCATGTTATTAGACTAACATGTAATTATTATTTCGCGTCGCTCTGAAACTCGGTGAAAACCTCACGCGACACGCCAACTGAAAGTGAATTAATATGTAAAACGTGGCCAGAGAGGCTACAGAATGTAATGTACATTTAGATGTTTACACAGGTGCTATACCGAGTTTCATTTACAGTTCCGGAATGTTTTTGCGTATTTTTTTCGTTTTACAGCTAGTTTTGGTGTGTTTTCAGGATTTATTCGAAATGGTTGTGTTGATAGTATTGCGTTTTTCTTTGTAGCTGTTACTAATAATTTAATTAAAAAAGCAAACATAACCTCCTGAAAAAAAAAGAAATATATTTCACAATCTGTAGTGGTAATTCCAATTTTATAACAGTTGTAAACTTGTTTACAATGCCATTACATTGCTTTAATTGTAAATTATAACATCGCGTTGATGTCTTTTGTTCCCACGTTTAAGACTTGATGTCAACTGAATGCTATAATTGTAAATAAACTTATTTTCTTTGTAAAAAAGGCTGTATATCGTAAAATTGCGAAGCATCGTCACATGGAGTCACGGCGCAGTTGTATCATAGCCGTGGCAGCGACTTTCGCGCGGTCATCGACCCCGTAGAAAGCACCCGCTTGCTGATCTATTGATTATTAAATAGTTATCGGCTACAGTTTGTCTATCCTTATTTAATAATAGCTTTGAAGACAATTATTAATAGTAAATCATACTAATAATATTGAATTCGTTTTGTGTGGACGAGTGATTTTATTGCGACTTTCTTCTCTTCTTTTACTTACTTTGTTGTTAGTTATTATGATTTTATCTTTGTATTGGTTACAATTTACAGGGATTGAAACGCCTTCTATTTTACAAGTAAATTTCATTCATGGAAACTTGCTTACAAAAGAACAAATAAATACTTTAAATTACTCTAAAATTCTATTGAATGTCGGGTTATGTCGGTGGTATTAAAAAAAAATCGTGCTGTCATCGAATTTTGATAACAACGGTTACAATGTCATTAATGATTGACTTGGCAGGCTGCCGACCTACTAGGACGTGTTAATGCCATCCAATTCCGATGATGTAAAAGGGATAGTGCTATTCGCTATGTATAGCTCCGTCTCTCTCTTAGAGCGAAATCATGATCCGTGATCGTTTTAAGACTTCATTGTAGTTGTTCAAGAAGCCTTCGCCTTTTTTATAACAAAATAAAAATATGTATTTTTAAAGTCTTTTGTAAGTACAATTTCTTCGTACCATAATGTTGCTTTTTTAGGACAAAAACGTGGCAATACCACATAGTATTTTATCAGCCTGCTCAAACTGTATCAGTGAACGCGACCGAAGCCAAGTGTCACTGGCCGCGAGGAAACATGCGGAAAAACCTGCGTGAGATGACACTAACAGTGCTATGCAAAAACTATTAGGTACCTATGCTCATTTTTTTTTTTGGATCGTAAATTTTCAAATGTTTTGCGAGTGTCAGACTCTTACTGACTAAAACCCACCCGTGATCCTTCAAATGCCCTTTGCGTTCCAGGGCCTTGGTAGCTCTTTCGAACAATTCCGCAACCCTATACCTATGCTCATTTGGAAACATAAAGTACTAGCTTTTGCCCTCGTCTTCATATGCGTATGCGCATATCCGCCTTTTTTCCGTTCCCGTAGGAATTTCGGGAATTAGTCTCTTAGTGCTCCCCTTAACTCCTAAAGAACCTACATGTTAAAATTCAGCTTTCTACGACCAGTAGTTTCAGCTGTGCGTTGTCTGTCAGTCACTCAGTCAGTCAGTAACGGCAGAGATTTATATATATGGATAACTCAAAGTCAAAGTCAAAGCATTTATTTCAAATAAACAAGAAAAGCAAGAAACTCCATGAACACTCTTTTAAATCATTTTATGTTTAAAAAAAATCTGTTTCATTAACCTTGTTGCTTCTATATATGAGAACAAAGTAAAGAAAGAAAAAACAATTTTCAAATATTAAAATAAGGCAGTGGCAACTAAGGGATGACCAGTCTCCACTGACGGCGCCCGTTCACGAACATGACACGTGCATCAGCACCATTCAGCTCAACCATTTTTAACCTTATTTATTAATAATTCACACTGCAACACTCAATAATAAACACAAGATCATTTTGGCATTCAGGACTAAAAGTTTATTGACCTTTAAATAGGTTCCTTAATAAAACCGCAAATCTATCTGAACCATTATCATCCTACTGGAAATATTATTTCAATAAATAGTCAAGGCAATCAATATTGACAAGAGAGTTGTGGTTTTATTTAAACTTCAAGTTCGTCATCCTTAAATCCAAAATCAAATAATAAAAAGCAAACTTTTTTGTGAGTGTCACCTCTAAGTTATTAATTATACAATTACTTACGAAAAATATTTAACTGATAAATAAAACATTT
>NDFZ01000957.1:0-12320 GCA_002192655.3 Mamestra configurata | reverse complement strand
GAACTGGTTTCATTGTATACGGTTGTATTATACAGAACGGATTAATAGATAGTATTTAACAGACATAAAATGTTTTATAAAATGTCCTATACTAAATCTATATACTAATTTGCCGCCTGACATTAGGGAGTGCAAAACTCTTCCAGATTTTAAAAGAAGAGTGAAAGAACACTACCTTTCGGTACCATCATAGTTGCATATTTAAAGTATATATTATTATTATTCTTATAGTATTATTTAAGTAGTATGTATTAGTATGATATTAATTTTAGTCATATTTATTATAGTATGTTATATTTAAAGTTTTTTTGTCTTTTTATGTTAACATAACTTTTACACACGATGTCTACATCTCTTTTATTCGACTCTCCTTTCGCAGGTATGCTGGAAGAGATTTCTTTAGAAATAAGCATCACCTTTGTACCTATTTTTCTGTTCCCTTCTTCTTATTTATTTGTTAAATGTGTGTACATAAACTGTTAAATAAATAAATAAATAATACTAGTGTTATCGACGAAAAATTTATTTAACTCGATTGCAGCGCCACCTACCGGGTCCAATTGTGAATCTAAAGCTAAACCATTCTCTAATCCGACCACCATAATCGAGCCGTTTAGGAGAAGTTCAGTGACATACACACGTACACAACAAATATATATATTAAGAAATAAAGCTGAAGAGTTTGTTTGAACGCGCTAATCTCTGGAACTACCTGTCGGGTCTGGCAAAATAATTTTTGTATATGATAGCCGCATTCATATGAAATATGAATATATGCTATACGGGAACGGGAAATGACGGGAAATGTGCGAACGAAGTCGCAGGCAAAAGCTAGTTAATAATAACTCCTACACGGCTCCAAAAGCTACCTAACAAATCCGGGTTAATTTTCATCAAAGACACTCGTACAAAAGCCCTCATTACCTCTACAATCAAAGATTGACAGCAGAGCCCTAGTTACCAGCGTATTACGTATGTAAATCCTTCGCGTGGGCGGTCTATGTGCTCAACACTCAAGTACAGAAATCGCAGACCTAAAGCTAGATTTATTTCGTCCCCGGGTTATAACTTAGGCCAATACGTGACCGATGATCACGCCTACGCTCACATAGAAATTATCCACGACCAAAACGTTATCAACAGTGAAATGGTAGCGTATTTCACGTATCTAACACTGCCGGGGTCGGCCACCTAATATTGGCAAAGGTCGGTCGCTAAAGGTTAGTTCCTGTCGCCCGGGGCCGACTTTCTCGCCTGTAAACTAGTGCAGTTGCATAGAAAGGTCGTGCTGTCAAAAATGCAGCTTTCGTACTTACATAACTGGACACGGTCAACCGTTAACTGCATGTTAACTGTTGTTATATGCAGAATGAAAGGAAAGCTATGCACTTTACTACTTTGCCGTGTTTATTCGAGGCGTTTTTGTTGTCTTGAATATTTTACTTCGGCTCAGCTTAGGCAGTATCTCATAGTTTAGTCTCGGCGAAGTTATTTACACCCGCATTTCACTTTGCCATAGTATTATGCATAAATTTTGCTGGAACAATGTAGTCCTGAATGCATTGTTGAAGCCAAAACGATTATTTCGCATAAAATACCAATTTAATTTAAAAAGGCCCTTTTGTGCCCGAGTGAGGAGATATTTATGATGTCACTATAATGCTGCTGAAAGAGTGTGTGGTGTTTATAACTTTTAGCTAAATATAATAAATCATTTTGTCCACACTATTGATTGACGCAAATTATGTTAATGTTGTCCAACGAGTTCGACAATCTGAACTAATGAACCATTCGATAGATTTATGGCTTCCTTGTAAAAATTTAATGATACGCGGCCATATTTACATAATACTTATTGAATCTATAAAAAAGCGATTAATCTTAAACACCTTAGCCGACACGGCCAAATAGTTGTGAGTTTTTTTAAAGCTTGAATCCAATCGACGTCAGTGAAGTTTTTGCGTAGCGACTGCAAAGCGTGAGACAAGTAATTTATACCAGTCGTAGTGTTCAATAAACTGTACCCGGAACTCGAGGATGATATGAAAGAAAAATTCATTGAGCGTCGGGAGCCGCTCGGCGCGCCACCTAGCGGCCGGCGGAATGAACGCTATGAGCACAGCCGATGAGAAAAGTTGGAACGTCTGTACCCACATTTCATAAGCGGCTTAGCGACTTTAAAGGACTGCGAGCTGCGATAGCCGGTATTGCGTAGCGTCTCCTTAAATGGCAGACATTTTATTTTTGTTGCATTGTGCGCGGATGCGGATTTTACGTAAACTTTCTACGTATACGATCCCGGCATGTCATTACATCACGGAAAGACTTAAATGGATTTTAAACGCTGACGATTACAACTGCCATTTGTGTCGAACAATTAAATGTAAACGTTTGGAAATTGGTGTGATACGGCCATTTTTACACTTGAGATTACAAGCTCCATTTATGAGGAACAATTGGTGGTAAAGACTCGAATTGGTGAGTTATCTCCATGGTGTGCCGCCACGCTTTTGGAGTTACGAAAGAGGGAGCACATTGTGTTAATCGCCACTTATGTCGTTCTTCTTCGGGTTGTCGTTTAAGGCTGTACTTAAGGAAACTGATTGTACGTTTATTAGTTCCAGTTCCTTCATTCACGGTATGGCTAGCCGGATTTAAAAAGGATCCACTACTGTCTTACCCTTGTTACTTTGAGGAAATACATTTCTCGTATAACTTTTTTGAGTCCGTGAGCTTTTGAGTAGTACGCACATCGTAAGTTGTAATTCCGTTTTATTCATCGCCACTTTCGATATCTCTGATCAATAAATTCAAATATTGACATAAACGTCATTGTTTATAGTCCCACTAATACTTACAGTAAAGTTTGTTGATGTCCGAGACACAGAACGCCCATGCAACGGAAATCGTCGATATACCGTATTTAGGACCCTTCTCGACCATTAACTACGGCCTCAGTTTAATCGAACTTCCTTATTACCTTGGTCACTTTCATTTTCTTCAAGAACGGGTGTAAAACCGCTATTTTACGCCTCACAATGTCCTCCTATGATTTATAGCTCTAGTTTTCCCTTAATTACATTTCTAAACCCAATCCTTGCTCTAGATTAATCAAATAACTCACCGACTCAAAGCTTACTGCTTCAATAATGTCATAATAAAATTAATTAATACAGTGTTGTGTATTCAGCGGGAGGGATTAAAGTACGAATTCAATTTACGTTGTGTTACAATTGTGATACATTTCGTTAGGCGGATTTGTACTTACTTTGTATAATCGTTTAATGTAGATGTTTGAATTGTTATACAGATCAGATAAAAGCTTTCCCTGCTTCTAGTGTGGTCCTTTTGAATGATACCTCTTCCTAAGGTGTCTCGTTACAAAATATACAATTGTTACGTAACAGAGAGTTATGCCAAAACAACAATCAGTGTGGCAATATCTCGGCCAGAGTAGGGATCGGTGGATCCCGCCCACACCGACAGACGTGCATGTATCGTAAGTAAAAGGCGTTCGAAATGTGCCGAACCGGTGCGGAAAGCGGCTTACCTTCGGACGCAGTTCCGAAGTACGACGTAGAATGAACTCGCATACAAATATTCCAGTTGTTTTCTTTTTGCTCGCTCCACCAAGGTCGTTTCGTCTGAACAAGTTCATTGAATCACATTCTTGCATTTTTAATCGTGTATTTTTATTTTTGATTCATTATAATTTGCCAGTTGCGTTTTTATTCCGTTTCACGATACCTACGATTATTGGCTGAGAATACCTGTTTAAAGTTGTGGTGTGACGATGTTTTATAGCCGCCATTATGTAGTTTTATTGTCTCCTCAACGTCATTCAAGCTGTATTTTAATGCTAAAAAATGTATTCTTGATTGAAGCTAAAAATAGATAACTTAATTCACACAGTATTGCTAAATATATCGTAAAATGTTCAATAAAGTGTAAAACGCCGCGTTTTCAAGTTAGCCGTTATTTATTAACCATCTGAGCACGCATTAGATTCCGAGTGTGATAACTTGTATTTATCGTTATAGGTAATGTCTATGAAATTTCGAGATTAATTTCCAAGAACTGTTCAGTGTTCAACAATAATAACAGTAAAACAGTTTAATTAAAATTGCCGTTCAAAATGGATAGTAATTGCCGTGCGTATTAAACTTCAATAGAGAACAGGCGCGCAGTAAGCGTTTGTAGGTACTCAGTTACTTCGACATAATTAATTGAGCAATTGTAACTTGCCTACTTAATCTCAGGCGTCAGATAGAAGGGTTGTGATACCCTGAGCCTCTGATAAAGAGTTAATTACGCGACACGTTGCGAAAGTGGCTCGGTAGTACTCGGTGTCTCGGTACTAGCATTCTCATATCTTCATCGGTGCTACAAAAACTGGTTGTCAGTTGCAAAACTGTTGGCACGTAAATTCGCCGCTGCCCAACAACAATGGCG
The DNA here is from genome assembly GCA_002192655.3 of Mamestra configurata. NCBI lineage: Eukaryota > Metazoa > Arthropoda > Insecta > Lepidoptera > Noctuidae > Mamestra > Mamestra configurata. Next base: position 7,868 of record NDFZ01000957.1, on the reverse strand, counting down.
GAGCTGTTGCTGTAAACAAAACAAGTAAAGCATTAGCATTCAGTTACGAGACGAAAGGCGTAGTGTTGCAAGCCGCGTAAAGCGAGAATGTAATTAATCGATATTTATTCGATTATTCTGTCAAATCGATCAATTATGTAATTTAAACGCGCGCTTGAGCATTCAAGATAGGGATTCAGGAAATTACTGTTTCAAATAATTTTAATGGAACCAACAGGATGGCATAAACTTAAAAAAGTAATTATAATAAGGTGAACTAATTTATTCAGAAATGTGACCATAAATACGACTAGAGCCTTTTTATTATCCGGTTGACTGAGTAATTAAAAAATACATGGTCATTTAAGATATTGTATGTCCGTGAACAAAGTCCGTGATTCATCAATACATAAATCAATATTGGCTAATTAAAACAAATTCTTTAATGAAATGCGACGGCCATTAAATTCGGTAACTAATTTAAACGTCAAAATTATCATACTTAATTAAAGATGAGTTAAAACTCATTCTTATTTGGTTTCTTTTTTATTGGATGAGCATTTAAAAGTCGTCTTCTTTCATGTGCGCATGCGCAATTTTGAATCGTTCTATTTTAAGGATCTTTCGTCATTCGAGGAGTAGGTACTTTTAGTGATATTCATCATAATTAATCGTGTTTAGAGTGCAAGGGGTCAGGGGCTCATGTTGAAGCTGAAACCATTTATCCTAATGACTTGTAAAGATCTTAACTAGACAAGTAGACAGGCTGCTGATGTATCATATTCAACTGCAGGTTACTTAATCCATGGGTTTTTGTTATATTTTACGAATATTTATATAACAATCTTAATGACACTGTACGACGATACATTGCCTCTAGTTTCAAACGATTGAGAATATTACAAAACGATTTGTCGATCGTCATCAACTAGTAACTCGAACACATATTGTGTGACTCTCCACAAAAAATACGGTCGTTCGTTTTATTCCACCGATACAAGATTTAGATCGATACAATCTACAATTGCAAGCTAAAAAAGAGATCGAAGCCTGTGGTAGACCAATAGCTAGGTAGTATGAACAATTGCCTCATCTTAGTTATGCTAAAGTAACTTAACTCTTAAGACCAGGGTCTTTAACCAGTGCGTCCTTCCCGTAATGACTTACGGAGCCGAAACGTGGACACTCACCATAGGCCTGGTCCACAAATTCAAGGTTGCTCAGCGTGCAATGGAGAGAACAATGCTCGGGATTTTTCTGGTGGATAGAATTCGCAACGAAGTCATTCGCCAGAGAACTAAAGTCACCGACATTGAGAATGCTGCACCAACGTAGAATGAGCATGCTGAAGTGGAAGTGGGCCGGCCATGTCTGTAGACGGACAGACGGTAGATGGAGCAAACATGTAGTAGAGTGGAGACCGCGTATGGGCAAACGTAGTGTGGGACGCCCTGCGGCACGATGGATCGATGATTTGAAGAAGGTGGCTGGCAGCGGATGGATGCGGACCGCTCAGGACCGGGATGGTTGGCGATCTTTGGGGGAGGCTTACGTTCAGCAGTGGACGGCAATTGGCTGATATGGATATGGAACTTAACTCTTGGCTTTCCTTCTCGCTTAAGATTTTTTTAAATTAATTATCGGCTTGTAAACATTCAGAGATAAGTATAACGACTACACATTTTTTCTATCATCATTTAATCATCCTTAGCTGTCTACAAATACTAAGTCCACGCACAAAAATGTATATCTCAACTTACTACATAGAAGCAACAATGTTCCCAAAAAAATATTTCTCAACGCTTCGCTCATTAATAACCGTATCGTGAGTAATTAACCGAATACAGTAACTAACAGACATCGACCTTACATCACAATAAACACTCCTAATAACCATACAAAATATGAACGAATGACACGCCTTTACATGTTAACCACAGAGTAGCAAAGCACAGAGGGTTTACTAAACTGGAAATAAGTAGAAAGCATCTATAATATCTATCATCTATATATAAATATACTACTACAATACTACAGTCAAGCAGCAAGATAGAGGGGGGTAGAAACAGAGTGTAGTCTTATTAACTGAGGATTACAAGTACATCGAAAAACAGCTACTGTTAATACGATGAAGATTCTGGAGTTCTAAATCTCCACTAGTTTTTAATATTGAGTGGAATTCAGTAGCACGAGTAGGCTTTCTTAGCATGAGTTAGATTTTCTCTGCCATTTTTCCTCTTACCCATTATTCACCATATCATTAATACTGTTTAAAGTCCTTTCCTTACTTTCTATAGGACTCTCTGAACCAGAGAGGTGATCTTCTATTACCAGATCTACAAAACTTGTTTTGCTTTCTTCAACATAGCATGCTACTATGAACAGACGCCAGCACCTCCAGCTACCCGAAGCTGTCAAATTTTCCCAATCAACCTTGAACGTAATGCTTCAACGATAAAGTTGAAAATTCATAAAATAAATTTGACAGATCGTTGTAACTTGATGTGCTGGCGTCTGTACTTACATTCACATCACATTGTTTCCTTGTCTTCTGTTATTATTTTGTCCTACAACTTCACTAACAACTCATACAATCTCCAGCACGTTTTTGCTAAGTAACTATTTAGTTTTAACGTAAGATAAGAATGCTTTGTTGAAGTGCTTATTCCTGGTACCGTTATGTTTGCTTCATTTGGTTGGTCGTTGGTAAATAGAACATCCGTAATACTTGGAACAATGACCGGGATTATGAGAACGATATGACGTTGTAATCCGATCTCTTGTTGTTTGTTTTGATCAAGTGTGGGTGAATGAGTTGGTAGTGAGAGCATTTTTTAGCTACTGTGTGTAACTGTGTTGCTTTTGTGTGTTAGAAGTGCCTTGGATTTTGGTTTCATTGATTCTAGTGTTCTATACCTTTAAGTGTCTAATTAAGTTAGGGGTTTCTTTTCAAACGAATCCTGAGCAAACACTCGGTTATAATTCTAAATTAATGTTCTTTTACANAAGTTAGGGGTTTCTTTTCAAACGAATCCTGAGCAAACACTCGGTTATAATTCTAAATTAATGTTGTTTGTAAAATACATAAATGAGATTAAGTATATGAGTTGTGTTTCAACTTTTCAAGCGATCATGAATGACACGGATAATAAAATTTTAAGTGACGCATAACCCACCAAAAACTTAAGGAACAATTTTGTCTGCATGCATATGCAGCAAATGTTTTACAAACTTTAACTGCAGCAAAATCTCACCACACCTACATCGAATAAAACCAAATAATATACAAAACACATAACCAGATCCCGAGCAATAATTAGCCTGGAGATTATATCTCTCTGATGGCAACCAGCATTCATTGGTCGATAACATCGTCGTACGATCGAATCGTGACGATAATGGCGTTATCCAAGGGTTCGACGTCTCTCTCAAAATAGACCTATGTTAGCCGACAGTTACGAGCTGTTAGGTAATAAATGCCAATAATTTTAGCAATGCAATCGACACTAGAGTAATAATACTGTTATTTAGGCATGAGCTTTGGTTTGCTGCTAGATCCGACTTAAAATTATCAGCCATTAAGGTACTAACGAATTTAAATTATTTATCAGCTATTACGTTAGTAATTGACAGGACAACAAGCGTAGCTTTTAGTTGATAAAGGGCGACTGTTATATTTTTATCATTACCATTCTTTGTTTTCCACGGCAGCTCAAAAACCACCTCTCCCTTGTACATTTCTCTTCCCTGTTTGTCTAAAACTTATCACATCAACATTCGTATTAAATTAAGTAGCGACAAATCGGCATACAACTTCAAACCAACATTATTGTTTTAACATTCTAGTACAAGTACAGTGCTCTTAGTTTGTCCCACAAATTTAACCAAGAGCTTCAGTATCAACAATTGCACTTGCTTTAAATTGTAATCTGATCTAACACAAAGCTTCCTCCACATCCCTTCGAAAACACCGTTAAAGTGGCAATAACAGTGTTTTCCCTGGTTTCAATAGTCTGAAAGTTCCGCGTTTACTAACCGCAAGCTCTCATTGACCATAGTTATCCGTTGGACAGTACTCATTATGCATATCCAAAATCGTATTTATTGGACTAAGTTCGGTGAGGTATGCTGTGTTCGGCTCGCTTGGCACGTGCGCTTGCTAAGCTACTTGCATTCAGTGGTGTAGTATATGGGATATTGTCAGATGTTTTTGTTGATTAATGTAATTTGGAGAAGAGCCAAATGTCTGGTTGGTAATTGTTACGGTAATAGAAATAAAGGAGAGAAGAAAAATGGAAAGATCAATTTAAATATTCTAGTAGTTATTAATATGATAATAACTACAGCTACATCATACTATTATCAACACCACAAAAGCATTCCAAGTATTTACATAATATTACATTGCTTCAAAGGCATATTTTATTTACTTTTCAATTGATCATCTCTAGGTTCATAGTGAACATGAACGTGGTCATGTCTGTTCCAAAAACATTAACAATAGAACAATCAAATCAAACAGCTGTAGTCAATTAATTATGAGTTGAGTGACATCAGAAGTCTTACACCATTGCATATACTGTGAGCTTTCGCCGCATTATCTAGGCATCTGGGCGCGAAGACAATGGCGCGCGCATGCGTAATGCGTTATCTCACATCTACCTCTTGCCACACTCTGCTCTCCTAATGAGGAACCGTGTTCCACTTCTCGTGCTATGCTAATTGAAGACTCAAAATCAAACCTACAGAGAAATTTCTACTTCGCTAATACATCTAATTGATTAATTATCACTTTGGAAACCGCCGTACTCAAGTCAAGGTTTCTTTTGTTTTAGGTGGAGTAGAATAACGGTAGCCGTGCCTCCCAAAGGATGAGGAATAAGCAACGATGCTGGAAACGCTGCTTTGGCCCAGACATACTGAAATCAACAGGTAAGTCTTATTAACAAAACACATTCCATTCATACTTTATTGTACGGCTAAGCAGAATGATAGAAATAATTTAGAGAGATAATGCGACTAAAGTTAATCTGGAACACAAATCACGTACATTGTCTATGGAGAAATTGCAGCAACACGAACTAAACTTGGCACATGTTCAACTTTGGTATCGGCGTGCGGATGAGAAGTGGTGTGGCTCCTTTGAATTGATAAAATAAGATTGGAAAACCCTACTTTGGAGCCTTAAACTTTCTGAAGCTCTTCAATCGTCAGATAAACGAGCCTTTTTAGACTGTTTTGGCTTCACCGGCTAATTCAGCCTTAAACTTGAGGCAGTTGGCAACACGTTTGGCTTGGTTTGGAATTCGATACATATTAATTAGCCTTTCATTTTAGTGGCAATTTGGACTAAAATTACAGATTATTTAATACGAACAGTATAATCGTAACAACTGTAACAGTTTGTTTCATGTGCCGCACTAACCCTTTATCAAAAGGTTTATATGGTTTATTTTAATAGGACATTACTGTTAGTTACTAATGGCCATTATATTTTGATAATAGTCTTGTCTAAGTGNTAATACGAACAGTATAATCGTAACAACTGTAACAGTTTGTTTCATGTGCCGCACTAACCCTTTATTAAAAGGTTTATATGGTTTATTTTAATAGGACATTACTGTTAGTTACTAATGGCCATTATATTTTGATAATAGTGTTGTCTAAGTACCGCTAGCGCAATAAAAGTCGATAGTTTGAATTACTTTCGATAAACTGTGAAAATTGGTGCAGGGATAGTAAATCACGAATGGTCGGACCGAATGGGTTCTTGCAGGCCATAAATGCTCGACTTGATATCCAATAAAAGAAATAAAATAGGAATTGTAATAAATTGTACAGAAGAATTTATGTGTTCTTAGAAGAATGCTTTCAGTTTCTGAGTTCCTGGTAAAATTTCCTTGCAATTCTTGGTAAGAGCTCGTATTTAAAGGTGATGAGGTGTGAGGAATAAGATTTAAATTGTGTGTACTCTGAAAGCCGTTTCCTTCTATTCTAAAGCGAGACACACACCGTGTAACAATGCATTTGCGCATTGTCATATCCCGCCCACGTGAGTCCGTATAATTTCACGATTTAAACGCACCGCCTTACGAAATATATCTAGGGGAGTGCGACGATAAATAACCAACAAATTACTCAGTTCTCGCGATACGTAGTACACGTGCGACGGTGACATTTGCATGCCTGAGAAATGTTTACAGCTTGTTGGATCTACAGTCCGTAGGAAGTGAATGAATGTGGCGAGCCTCGGGCGTTTAATCAACGGCGCTGTGTGTCACCGGCTTTATAGTTTACTTCAGAATCGCATGATTTTGCACTGATTGTCTGACATAAATCGATGTGTTAACGACCTGAAAATTTACTTGTAAAAGGAACTTTGAACTTCACGATTGCCTCAGTTTGTCATCCTATTAATCGTCTAAATTGAAAGTACAACGAAGTCTGTTGTCAACAATTCAAAGACACAGCTAACAACAATTTGTTTCCCCGCGTGATCAAATTCAACGCTCGCCAAAAGTTTGCTAACCAAATTAACAATTACGGGTTTTCCTAATCATTCCTATTGTTTGCGTCGTTCAGCTGTTTAACTTAACGATTGAATTATACGAGTAAGTCCGGATGGCGCTGACTAGACGCTAACTGGTTTGCGAATTGCGAATTCGAATGAAATGTGAGCCATTTCGTTAGCGAATAGCTTTCGCAGACTATGGAGATTGTCGCTGTTCGTTCCGAAGACGATTTAACCACGAATATGCAGAAAAGCTTTGTTACCTCGTAAAGTTATGAACTGTTGGTGTCACATAAAAGTTTGCGAGAATAGAATTTTGCTTCCGGACTTGGACATCGGTTATAATAAAGAGTTTAGACTACCTTGTTGTATATAATAAATGAAGTTGTAATAATGTAATGTACACCACATTACATTATTACAACTTCATTTATATTTTCTGTTTGTTTTGAGTTTTCTGGACCAGTTTGAAATTCGAATATTAGTTATAAGTTCATAGCTCTCGCGAGTAAAGCTGTTTACGCTTCTTGTGTAACATCATAATACTGTTTATTGTTGTTAAATATACATAAAGGTGAAAATGAATTATTTATTTTATTGCAAGGGTAAATATTTTAGTAAAACCATTTTTATCATTAAACAACACGACAGTCTTTTACTCCCCAAAAATAAAACAGGCTCCAATTAAAAAGGGTACTACAAAAAANCAAAAAGGTACTTGCACTTCCTGAACCGAATTAAGGCTTGATTACACTTACAGTATGATTTATGTGTATGCGTGTCACGTCCCTAACTCAAGGTTTGTAAACGTCATACGTTGCTGGTTCTTATTATGATTTATTCAATTTTGTATAATTTTTTTTAAATGAAAAAGGTTGAAACAGAATTTGTTTTTGTACAATCTATGTTTCTCTTCCCAGCACTTATATTGCTGTATGTATCGTTGTGGGCTTTTACTTAAGATTTCTGAAGTTAAAATTGGCAAAATCTGAATAATACAGCCCTAGAAATCCAATTTACTTAGAGTACCTCCCACCCTAGGTATAACACTGAAATTGACAAGTAATAGCTGTGGTTCTCAGCACTAATATATTGTTGTATGTATCAGTGTGGGCTTTAACTTAAGGTTTTAATGTGCGAGTTAAAATTGGCAGAATTATGAGTAAGTTAGCACTAAAAATCCAATTTACTTTGAGTACCTCCCACCCAAGGTATAACACTGAAATTGACAGTAATAGCTGTGGGACCAGTGTAAATTCCCTCTTTTGCTTCTGAAACAATAATATATAAATTAAACAAGTACGCTATCATATTTAAAATCACACCAAGCTTAAGTACCTACTTCACAGACACATAAGCCCCAAAGTACTGTATTCCG
>NDFZ01000955.1:0-12318 GCA_002192655.3 Mamestra configurata | reverse complement strand
TCTCTTGACTTGCGATGAATCTGTTACGCATCGATATTTTATTCGAAACCTGAGGTAAGTGTTGTTAAAACTCAGAGCAAGTTCAAGTTGAAGTGAATGTTTCCGCGGTGCAAGTCGGTCGCGGCCGTCAACTTGTGCAGTTAAACTTGCAAATGGGGAAGTGTGAATGAACTGATGTTATTGCAACAGTTTAAAGAATTACTGCCCGAAGAGAGAAGGATAATCAAAGCCTTGCATTAAGATCTGATGTGACTCTGGCAGCTCGATTGGAATTTAAGCGTGGAGATTAGTTGTGAAGCTAGATATATACTGGGTCGATTAGCGAAACTCCATATGTAGGTGTTATGGGTATCGATATCTCGCCACGTCTGCAGAGTATGCGTACCTTGTATAGCTGGATAAAAATAAGCAAAATGAGGGTGTGATTTGGTGGTGGCTAAAACAGTTGTAAGGATCGATTTTCAAAGTCAAGCATCACTTGGCCGGGTCGGCCCGTGGATGGGTGGCCTCGGAATGCACGTTAAGCCGTTGGTCGCGACTTGGTCTTGCCAAGGGGTGTTACCCAGTTACTGTGTTGAGCATTTCGAATAGGCAGTCGCGTCGTGTAAAATACTGGTTTCAGCTGCACCCGGGTCGACTGCAAGCTGGTTATAATGTACTTGGGAAAAGGATGGGCAGATTGTAGTTGTTGAGTTGAGATTCGAAATTGAAGCTTAATATCGACCTACATATTATTTCATGTTCAAGGAGATGGGACAAACTTGCTAAAACTCATAAAATATTGCAAATGCTTCCAACGATCTTATCATAATATTGTTAAGAACATTAATTGGAATGTTGGCATTAATAAATGAATTGAATTCACATTGAAGGTAGACTACTGTTTGTCCTGACCTACAGATATATGATCTTCTTCAAAGTCAAAGTCAAAACATTTATTTCAAATAAACCATTTACAGTAAAAAAAAATTTTTTGCACGTTCCAAAGCGTCTGCTGGTCAGTGGCCATGGAAGGCGAGATGTGGGCCTGCATGAAGTTCTGCTGCAACAGCTTCATGGCGGCGTTCCTTCTATATGGAGAAGTACGTGTAAGAAACTCGACGGACACTCTTTTAAATTATATTATGTTTTGTAGTACTATTTGATTTTACTTGACAATCGATCATAGGTAATTGCAGCTCACCTGGGATATAGAAATATACATTTCTTATACATTTTTCTAGGTCAGTCGTAAAGCTCAAGTCTCCTGGAACCTTTGAATATTTTATGTATGAGGTAGAAAAACTCGGATCTGAAACATAATTTCTTTTTCCAATTCTAATTTCAAAGTTCGTTTCGTGAGACCGATTTCAATAACGGTTATAAAAATACCACAGATGAATCTACATCTCATGCTTAAATTAGGTTCATGATAAAATTAAGTCGGTAGGTAAGTATTTACCTACTCCCACGCATCATAATGAATCTGTTGATCGACATTTCCTATAGTGTATGTCAGGGTTTACAAGAAACTTTATTTCGGTGTAAGTCGTTTTCATTATTGCCATTGACATTTGACACAGAAGGTTTATGTAGCTGATTCTGTTTCCGCGTCGTCAAAAACAATTTAAATTATTTTCTGAGATTTCTTTAAATGCCTAATGGGTCTGTCCATTGAATTTGTGAGTCAGTGTTTTTATAAGTAGTCATCTGAACTTGCATGGTTAATAATAAAATGATTCGAATGTACAGTCATCGATACTAATATTATAAATGTAAAAGTAACTGTCTGTCAGTCTGTCCGTCTGTCTGTTAGTTACAATCTGACTGACAGACAGACTGACACTCTTCCCGTCTTAACGCCTCAACGGATTTGGGTAATACTTGGCATGGCACAAGGGTAGGCTACGTCCTGGAATAGGCCTTTGGATATTTTTCTATCCCAGGCTAGGNGTTACAATCTGACTGACAGACAGACTGACACTCTTCCCGTCTTAACGCCTCAACGGATTTGGGTAATACTTGGCATGGCACAAGGGTAGACTACGTCCTGGAATAGGCCTTTGGATATTTTTCTATCCCAGGTGTATGTTCCTTTGGGATAATCTCAGAGTTTCACGAGAGCAGAGCCGCTGGCAGGAGCTAGTTTAATTAATAAGTAAAAGCGAAACCAAAAAGTTAAACCGGTATCCACTGAATTCATTAGCAATTTAAACCTTTAACTGACCCCGCTCAGATGGTATGCGTCGTTTAAGTTCTAACACCACGTAAGTCAATTTTTGGCGGTTTTGACATACATTTTTACTAAGTAATAATGATACTATATTTAATAGATCTTTTTTAATGTTTACACAAATTATGTAATGGTTTTGTAGTGGGTATTTATGTAAAATCATGCAGTTTTCTCACTTGCCTGTACCTAATGTTGCTATTTTTGTTTTACGTGGTGTTCGAACTTAAGCGACGTATATGGTAGCTAGGCTAGCTATAATTAATAACGAAAAGATAAAGTGGCAAGATAAAGATAATTTTTGAGGGCATGTTGTGTGTGGACACACAGTATGCCCTATAGGTTCTATACCTACTTATGAAGATAAATCAACCTCAACATAACTATATTATATGGCACAGTGCTAACAGGTTACCCTGCCATGACACCAGTGAGATATAGCTTTTAATTATGTCTGCAGCAGATTTATGAGGACTATCGTCAGAAGACCGAATTACATTATATTCGTTTATTTATAAGGTAGCGTGTAAAAATAATATAAAAGATGCTGACACAATTTCGATCTGTTTTGTTAAATGTTTTTTTTTTTCAATAGATGACAAATTTATTCTGTTTTAAGTGGTTTTTGTTTTTAATACGTAAGTGTAGTTTCAAGGTCCAAAATCAATCGGCCTGTCCTTTTCCCAAGTATGTTCGGCTTCCATTCTCACCGGATGCAGCTCAGTAGCAATATCTTCCATGGAGCGATTCCCTATCTGTCCTGCAGAACCCAGTAGGTACCTGGCCAGCACAGTGCCCCTTGGCAAAACTGCTGTCAGGTTTTCTGCCTTCCGACTATCCGTAACGATTGTCAAAGTTCTAAAAAAAACAACGTTCCGAGGCTCGGGATATTCGGCAAGCGTTGCTTAACTTCGTAGATTGAACCATGCGGATGTTTATACGAATATTTAGTCACGAACTCCTTAAAAAAGTGTAAGGTCTGTAGGATCAAATCAAAAGTTTACATTTTAAAATCTACATACTTTGTCTGCTGAAGAGAAACATTTTCTGAGTTGTGAACAATCGAGCTTGGATTATTATGTACTAACATTTACAAAAACACCCTAATTAATAGAACGAAACGCGACCTGTATAAAACAAAATAATTTTCATAAAATCGAAAACATTACATCAACGGTACCCCAGGTACTAATTTGTAAGGTGTTACTTATTGCTCTGGAGTGACGTCATTTACAAGTGCACACCTGATCCTGAAGGTAACAGGGACCGGCACATTATGTGGCTTGCTAATCGGTATGTATCATTATTAAGCTCACCCATTGTTACCGGGAGGCACGTACCCTCATCAGTAATAGGAAATATGTTCGCTTAGATTTTAGGTGATCGTATGTGTTATCGGCGCAAACCTAGGAACAATTTCAATTTAATTAATTAGTAGAAAATGTATGATGATTTTCTCATTTATGTTTATGAAACTTAATTCATGGAGTAATCTTACTTATATTCTTACTATTTTAATATATTTTTATATATTATAAATGCGAAAGTTTGGATGGAAGGATGTTTATTACTCAACCAGGCCAAAACGGCTGAACGGATCCGGATAGGCATAGAGATAGACTATGGTCAGGAATAATAACGCATGCGCTACTTTTTATCTCGGTAGAACCTATGTTATGGTTCCCTTGGGATAGTTTCTGACTATCACGTGGGCGGAACCGCTGGCAGAAGCTAGTATTTTATAGTTTGCATATTATATTATTGTGAATCGTAGTGCTGAATTCCACCATTTAGCAGCTATAACTAGAATAACATCAATTGCAACCACTTTCATTTGCAAGCCAGTCATTAAAATTTAAATTAATCGGTATCGATAGGTTTCAATTAGTTTGAACCTTAGTTTCTGAACTAAGTTAGTTAAGGAACTCGGTACTTTGGTTAATTCAGGAATAGGGTTAACAAAAGGGTCACCAATATCAAAGGTATAATAATCTACAAACTTCGGTGTTATTCCGAAATGTTAGACCCGTCCGAGTTGATTGTTTGACCACATAGTTACGTAATTCCATTAAAACTATTCATATTTATCACAATAAGTTCCACATCCGAAGTACGACGCCTGCCGGAAAACGCACAATTATTTAATGAGGTGCGTTTTGAATCAGAGTAAACGATCAGGCGCTCGCGTGCAGTTAATAAAGTTTTCATTTGGGGTTGGTCATGGCCTTGTCGTCTTAATTAGCTGTATATTATCGAATACTCCTAATGTATAGCTGGGTTTAATGAAGATGTAATGTTATTGGAGTTCTACATAATATTTATGCGGAGAATAGGTTCTAGCAGTTTTAAATTTTTTAAGACTTCAAAACAGCAGTATCTACATATGTACCTACGTATCTTGAAATAAAAATAAATATTTATTTCTAAGCGTAGTATTAAGCACACCTGTGCTTGATACTGCGCTTATAACTTAAAGGTGCTTACGGATACCTATCCGTACCTCCTCTCTCTACCTCAAAAGTCCCAACCAGCCAAGCTCAAAATATTTTACAATAATTCTAGAAGACGACTAGGTAACGACGCTTCCAGATATATATCGGAATTATTCTCTTCTTCGGTCTTATAATAAATCAATATAGCACTTGTCCACGAAAACCTTTCAGCCAGGCTTACAGCGATACGATATGGAGCGCTGAAAACCATCCTGTGTGCGCTCGCTAGTTTCAGAGATGTGAAAGCTTGAACAATTTCAGTTATTCGCGAGTCGTTGGCGGGCAAGGATGCTCGCCGTTCCCACTTTGCCGAACAAACGATCGTGCGGAACTTCCTAACTTTGTGGCAACTTGTGATTGTGAAACATTGATACCGAAATTGTTAACGAGTTTAAAAAATTGGTTCGTTGTACTCTTCAGCCATAAATAAGCTGTAAAAAAAGGAAACAGGATTTTTACTTGTGTAAGTAAGCAAATTAATCATTTGAATATTGATGAAGGGGAGCAACTCTGGCCATCCAAGACCGTCATATATCAAACCTAACGATCTTTTCCTTGAAGAAACTGTAGGTTTTCGTGTTGAAGTGGTACTTTATTAGGTACATAAACCGAGTGCTTTCAGTGTATTGGCATGATAAACACCACGCTGCCACCGTTCGCCCATTTCTATGGCGTTACCTAGACGTACATTACCAAATCTGGTTCTACTTATGTAACTCTACGGCATTGCAGGTTATTTATCTAAAGTTATTAGCCGTTTTTTGGCACAAAGTTGTATTGTTAGTAGTATTTATAGAATGATGCTGAAAATCACGGTGGTAGGAAGGGGGCCTACGAACTGATTTATCATTATTCATTACCAAATGATCATGAAAGAACTAATGAAATAATACATGACAAATTATTTTAAAATTGCCATTACGCATTGTTTGTTGTTTTTTTTTTTACCAATAGTTCTACATTAAATTTAATCGAATTATTGTCTTTTTAGTTTGCAATAATAAATCCTTACACAAGTAAAACTTATGTCGCAAACTTGAATTGCATTTTTATTTGTTGCAAATCAGTAGGAGTATATAATTTCTTCTACACTCTGGTAGTGGTGGGAATCCATATTTTTGTGTGAGTACCTAAATTTGCCTAAGTAATCAGGCTCTTTAGGAACCACTTAAACTTCAAACAAAATGTACTGGAGCAAGCTTGATAAGCAAGCCACGTAGCCATACCATCAACCATGCCTCAGCGATTCTCTTTATTTGTAGCGAAATCTACCCGCATTAACCTCTCTATTCATCACGGTCCATTCCAGGTCAAAGATAAAAGGTTCTACTCACACCTTCGAACGTATCGCACTCATTTATAAAAGTCGGATAAACACTACAACGCATTTACTAAGCGGTAGCGATTACCTACATATCCACCTACAATTATTTAAATCGTATTGATGTTTGGTTAATAAATGCATTAATTATGAACAGAACATTTTTAATATAGGTACTCAAACCATGTAGGTATTAGCACAGACAATATCAATAAACAGTTGAGTCTAACTCTTGGCAGCTGCCTGACTTCCCTAGTCGGGATTGCCAAGTCGGGCGGGGCACAAGTTTGAGGTAAATGAGTTAATATGATGTCGTCTGTTCCTTTGTGCTCATAACTGAGACAAATCAAGCAAAAAAGGCATCAGTTATAGAATTCTGTTTCCATTTTATACTAGACTTGACTTAGCTAGCTTTGTCCCGCGACTTCATACGCGCATATCCCGTTTTTTCCCGTTCCCTTAGCAATTATGGAAATCCTTTTAGTGCTCCCCTACACTCTTCGAGGAACCTACATGTCAAATTTCAGCTTTCTACAACCAGTAGTTTCGGCTGTGTGTTGTCTGTCAGTCACTCACTCAGTCAGTTAGTAACGGATAGTAGGATTTCGATTTCTGGTGTCATCTGGCATAAATATTAATTTCTATGGGACACAAATGGCATGACACGTTTTTCTTACATTAACTAAATGAGCAACAGTTTATAAGAATCATCTTACCTGACGGTGCGGCAATGGAAAATAATTAGATAGGTACGATTTTCAGTAATACAGTGACGCGCTTCCATAGTCCTACCCAGAGGGAGTTTGTTCACATTATTTCAGTTAGTAGGGCACGTCCGCGTACGTTTGTTCAGGACGCACCGAATATATTGTTCTGTAAGTATTCTTTCTAAAATCTTTTACGTAGGTTTGCTCTTATTGATAAAACACGTCATGTCTGTGATTCCCTATGGGGTTTCAGAAGCGTAGGTGTTTATTGACGCTGCTGTGACCATTTTCTGGCCGTTGATGATTTTTCCTGAAAGTTCAGTAGCACCTCGTCTGGCTATGAATGAGCGTTCTTAGTTATCTTTTTATTTAGGTATTGACCAAGAGTTGGTAAATGATGATTGATGACGAATCTATAGGTACTCACTGCCATAACGTAGGCATCATCCATTTCCCAATTATTAGATTTTCTGCGTAATATTAGTAAATTACTCTTGCTCTAGTCACGATTACCAATAAATCGTACCTACTTCTGCAAGTTTTAATGATAAAAGTGGTTGATTTAGGACTCTTGAAATAATACTTTAACAGTCACGGTTGATGAGAAAGCAAATGCAAATTAGTCACTTTATTTGCATCATGTTTTATTTTCGGACATCCTGCTATATTACAAGATCTTCTTTATCGTCGAGTAAAGTCAAGTCTTGGATTAAAGGAAAAGTTGTCATGTCTTACTTTATTCTGACTTTAGCTACGTTACAAATCAAGAGCTTTCGTGAAGCTCTAACAAGATTTAAGACCTAAAGATCTGGGTCCGACCGATTTCTTCAATATTTGAGTAGGGTTTGACGATGATACCTCTTACTTACTGTTTTTATTTAAATTGTATAAATTATACACTGCAGTGCGACAAGTCGTTGATTTTAGGTCAGTCTGTCTAGAGCTTTGTACCAATACTAGCTTATGCCAACGTCTTCACCCGCGTGGATTTAGAATATAATCCCAAGGGAAAATATTCCCGTGATAAAAGGTATCGTATTTCCTATTCCAGGTCATGGTTTGCATCATAGTTTGTCTCACCTTTTCACTCTTAGAGTTAAGTTTCAGTAAATGTCGAAAAAGATGTTTGATTAATTATATCAAAGAGCATTTAGATCAAGTTTCAAGTAAATCTGACCACATACAAAAATGTTCCATACAAACTTTCCATACCCTTTTCACCGTTTGGAGGATGAATTTAAAAAATATTCATTCATAGTCCTTTTGCAAAAAAATATAAAGCTCCCTATTATTTACGGGGAAGAAATAAGTAGTAGNTCATTCATAGTCCTTTTGCAAAAAAATATAAAGCTCCCTATTATTTACGGGGAAGAAATAAGTAGGATTATTTTGGAAAAGCTAATATTTTATAAGCCTAGGGTGATTTAGGAGTAGTCATGTGCAAAATTATAAGTTTTTAAACCGACAGCCTTCCATATAAACATTGAACTTATTTTGGGGTAGGAAAAATGAATAATGTCAACTTTAATTTATTTTGGCCAGTATAAACTTAGTTCCGCTTAGTTTCAAGTACATTGCCCGAACACATAAAATTCTTCCATACAAAATTTATCAACCCCTAAATTGTCTTTTGGGGGTTATAAAAAAAGGAATAGTCACGTTCTTTATTATCTACTTTGGCCAGTATTTGTACTAAGTTTCAAGTATCAATGGTCCATGGAATTATATTTTTCATACAAGCTTTCATCCCCTATTTCACCCCTTTAGGGAAAGAACTTCCAAAAATCCTTACCTATCGGATGCCTACGTCATATTATAACGTCAACGTCAATAACGTCAACATCATATGATACGTTCTTCAAATTTCAAGTCCCTACGACCAGCGGTTTAGGCTTTGCATTGATCCATCAAACAGGACAAAGCATTTTAGTTTCAAGAGTTGTGAAGTCTTCTTCATTAATAACGAATTTCAATAAGCCTACTTTATTTTGCTCTCTTCCAGTTCCCCAAAATGACTATTAGATGCTATTGAATTCAAAACAGACAAGAAATGGTGAAGTTATTTGTGAAAGTGAAAAGAACCTGACAATATGTGTAAGAACGTGAAGAACGTGTCATGGGAGACGGAGACCCTGATGGGCACTCCTCCCAAGTCCAAGTGGGGGAGCTTCGAGCCCAGGGCTGCGCTGTCCCATGTGGGGCTGTTCGTGGCGCTCATGCTGTATACGGGCGGAGGAGGATTGGTGAGTACAAGCCTTCTTAATATTTTTTCAACACTTACCTCCTTTACTAGTATCCCGACTAGTATCTGCCAGCGCCGGGAACCTATGTCTTGCCGGCGAGTACTCGTGGATTTAGAAGAGTGTGACTTGTTATATCACTGAAAGAGTCCTTGTAGTGGACGTTTTCAATACCTACTTGTAATTCCATAAACTAATAGGGTATTTCCACGTAACATTTGGAAGCAATTTCAATGATAAATTATATTTATTTTGTAAGTAGGTTTAACATAACACTGTCACACGACAATCTTTTTTAGTGATTTTTAGGGTTCCGTACCTCAGAAAGAGGAAACGAAACCCTTATAGGATCACTCTGTTGTCCGTCCGTCCGTCCGTTCGTCCGTCAGTCTGTCTGTCAAGACCCTTTATCTCGGGAACGCGTGGAGGTATCGAGTTGAAATTAAAACCATATACTCAAGTCTACAGTCTCTTCAAGCTGTGAAAAAAATCAAACTTCTAAGTTTACTTGAAAAAAAAGATACGGCCGTTTATGAAGCAAAAAATTTCGACAATCTCAAGGGAATCAAAATTTATAGGGTACTTCCCATTGACCCAGATTCATGAAATTTGGCAAGAAGATAGATCTTAGAGTACAAGTACAGGAAAAAGTCTGAAAATTGGAAATTTATAGTTTTATCATTTAAAAAAAAAACATTTTTTCCGATTAAAAACTTATTTTAGGCTTAAAAATTGACCGTGACGTACATTGATCTTTTACCTGCTATATTTTGCTTTCATAGTTTATAAACTTCCGCAGGTAATGTATACTCGGAAAAAATTTAGAGTCGATCAGAACCCTCGGTGCGCGAGTCTGACTCGCACTTATCCGGTTTTCAAACTAGACGAGGCCGGTGATTCCTAGCTGACAAGAAACACCGAAACAAACTCGGAGGTTCAATCTTACTGGTCAAATCATACGAGAACTATATAGATTAATGTCTGAGGTGGTCCTGTCCAGGCAGTGCAAGTATTTGGCAGTTATCGTGTAGCTCAAACTTAGAGATTTAAAGAGCTCAACGATTTGAGCTCAAGGGCTGAGCTTCTTAAATGATTAAATATTAAAATAAAGGACATTTTGGTAGGTCGCATAAAGAACTCCAACTGCCAGACTAATATGAAATGAATCCCTAATATTGCGATCTACGTTGTCCTCACATTCACAACACGTTATATGAGGACCATGCATATCAGTGTCTGAAATGGTATTTTGAGGAAATAACCACACAGATTTGAGTGGACCTGTCCAGTCAGTGCAAGCCTTTGTCAATATTGTTAAATACCGTAAAAAGGGGTGGATAGAAATGCAGGGGTGAATAAAAACGAAACTTGTATTGGGATCGGATCGGTACTTTGTTTCCAAGAAATACGTGGCTTGAAGNAAAAGGGGTGGATAGAAATGCAGGGGTGAATAAAAACGAAACTTGTATTGGGATCGGATCGGTACCTTGTTTCCAAGAAATACGTGGCTTGAAGGATAGAAATTAATATATAAATGAAAGGGTAAGTTGCCAATAACAAAGTTTTTGGTGTTGTCACACCCAACAGCCTAGTTTAGCGGTAAAATAAAATTAGTTTCAGTTTCAAAACCTCGTAATATATTTATTTAATATGACTTCGTGACATCGTTATACAATAAACACGGTCTATATATTAATAAAATAAATCACCTTAAGACAAAACTTAACCATTTCTTAAACATGTACTTAAACTTAATTACTTGCGCGCATTAAAAATCAGCAAAATCTTCTTCATAAAGGCATTTCGAGCTTTCTTTTAGTGCTTCATCGGTCGATGTATAGCTTTCATAATTTGATGAATCTCCAGGATGTCTCACTTTAGGTATAAATGGAGGTTGCATACGGCTATTCAAAAGATTGTCCCAATCAATTTCTTTGAACCATTTATGGTTCTTAAAGTCCAAAACACCATCTCTAAGTACGCCATAACGCCTAGTCGTGTCTACCTGAAGAACACGTCCAACTAAGTCTTTTAGCTCTGGAGTAAAATGTGCCGGGCACTTGTATTTCCCAGCTACAATTTTCTCGTAAATTCTCATGGGATCTGCAGCAAAGAACGGTGGATGTCCAGCGCTCATTTCATACAGTAGAATGCCAAGCGACCACCAGTCCACCGACATCCCGTAACCCTTACTGAGTATAATCTCGGGTGCCAAATATTCTGGAGTTCCACAAAGCGTCCATGTTCGGCCGTGTATCAACTTACAAAACCCAAAATCTGTAATTTTGATGTATCCCGTTCTGTCAATTAAAATATTTTCTGGTTTCAAATCACGGTAAACCAGTTCTAACGAATGAAGGTATTCTAAAGCGAGTATTACTTGTGCACCATAAAATTTCGATGCGTATTCTTCATATTTTCCCGTCTTACGTAGATGAGTAAACATTTCTCCTCCAGATATGAAAGGCATGACAAAATAAATGTACACGTTATCCTTAAAATAATACTTCATGTAAACCACAAAAGGGAAGTTGAGACCGCAAAGAATCTTCTTTTCGTAATAGCTGTGCTCAATTTGTTTTAATTTGACAAGTTTGTCCTTTTCTAATGCTTTCATAGCATAGTATTTGCCAGAATTGATATGCTTCACGAGATAGACTACTCCAAAGGCTCCAGTGCCAAGACCCCTGTATATTTGAAAGTCATTCGATTTTGCATTATTACACGACTTTTCATTCCATGACTCTACAAAGTCTTGATGCAACTTGTATAAATATAGTGTGTATTGTTCTTGTTTTGATCGTGAATACCCAGACTGAAAGCATAATTCACTCATGCTGCCTGCACGTCCTTTATCTATCCGAACAGTTAGAAATACTCAACAAATATTTAAGATACCGACTGGCTTGTTACAACAGAATACCAGTTTTAAAACTACGAACCATTAAATACACACTGAAATAGCATGCCAAAGCAAACCAATATAACAAATGTGCATTTGTTTTTCTGAAATTTTCTGTGAAATAATACTTATGACAGTGGCATTGACTGGAGTGTGTAATTCTTCTTTCTGCAAAATTGGCAACAAATAGGTGAGGTTTCAATGCGGAAACGTTGGCGAGTTGGCGTTACCTATTTCTACCACTTTCATATAAGGGGTATGTGTGAAAGTGGTATGAAGGGTATAAGGCGCTTTGCAGATGGAACAACTTTAGTTGAGGCAACTATCAACTTTAAAACGTTTCCTTTAAAAGTTGCCAGTTGCTACCACCCAATAACCCGGTTTACGGTTTCCGCTATTTTATGGCGATCTGTGAGCAACTTATCTACGCAACGTATATGTATAAAA
>NDFZ01000954.1:0-12310 GCA_002192655.3 Mamestra configurata | reverse complement strand
ACTGACCAATCCCAACCCCTGAACAATCCTTTGTTTATTATTTTTTATTTTAGGGCCGCAGTAACTAACTCTTTTGAACAATCCTGCAATCCACCAGGACCAAGACGAAAGGTATCCTGAAGACTAACAGATCCCTCTGAAACTGGTGGAATGGAAACAGATTTAATTAATTACAGTATACAACAACGTTCTGCTGTTATCTCTTCAAGATGTGATGAAGAGGTAACAGCAAAATAAAAGTGGAGGAGATGTTGTCTTAGAAATAAGTACACATCTAGACTCACTGTGATTTCGCGTTTTTAACCGACTTCAAAAAAGGAGGAGGTTCTCTATTCAGTTGAAATTTCTCATAACTCCGTCATTTATGAACCGATTTGAAAAATCATTTTTCATGTGAAAGGATGTACTTTCCGATTAGTCCCATAGAAATAAGATCAAAATCGGTTCAGTAGCTTGTTGTTCTAATCAAAATGGCTGGAATAAATATGTCATCAAAGTAAACGAAATTGCGTATTTTGTTTTCATGTGACTATCCAGTGTTATTACGTGTGGGGTACCACTAAAAAGTGAAAAATAAATAACTTTTTTACAAAAAAATACAACCGACTTCCAAATAAAAAAAAATACGAAGTAACAACCAAAAACACCGACTTCCGAAATGATGTAATACTTTGTAGTACTTTTTTTATTTGGAACGCGTTTGTATTTTTTTTTCATGATCACTTCACCGCGTGTATGATCTTCTTTAGACATTACATTACGCTGGTATTAGCTGAACAATAAGGCCGAGGCATACATTTAGTCCACAGATATGTATTTTACCAGTTATCCATGTACCTAAAGCGGCGCTGAGTCTAATTCCATCAATCAGGCGCAAATCCAGACTTCGGGCTACTATCGCGAAAGGTGTAAGAAAGGAAGGGAGGCTCCTTTCTTTTCATTTTCCCTGTTCTTTGTCATTTGGCCAATCCAATAATCTCCCTTTTTTTTTTTTGTTTTTTTTTATATCTGGGGGAAATCCTCATGGAAATCCTCCACCCTGGGGCGGGTGGAGGGGTCTGTCAGACTC
The DNA here is from genome assembly GCA_002192655.3 of Mamestra configurata. Lineage (NCBI taxonomy): Eukaryota > Metazoa > Arthropoda > Insecta > Lepidoptera > Noctuidae > Mamestra > Mamestra configurata. The sequence goes on along the minus strand of NDFZ01000954.1, from coordinate 11,241 downwards.
TTACTGACTAAAACCACCCCGGTGTTCCATCTCCCACCTACGCCGGGGATCGCGGGAACGTAAGCGACTTCCGCAATCCCCGGCTGGTGCCGGCCCGCCACTGCGGGCCACCTCGCGTCGGCGAGGGGAGTGAGGTGTTTAACTCCCCTCGCTACGTCAAAGAGGGGCTCACGGGAACACCACGCGCCGCCACCTCGGGTCCGGATGAGTGGGGGGNTTTTGAGCAAAGCGGCGTGAGATACTAGACATTGAAAGTTCGGGTAGACATTGAAGGCAATGCTTTTTTGGAGAAATCATATCAGTTATAATAATAATAATCCTTTTATTATCAGGCTGCTGAGGCCCATAGACATAATATACAAAATAATCTTAAACAATAATAAACTAATACATATTAATAAACCTTATTTAACTATTGCACACGAAATGACGGCGTCGTGTTTCGCTGACTGGTGTCGCGCAGCTGGCCGCGGAAACGTCGATACACGACACCCTTCGGCCAAAACTCTTCTTTGAGGAATAGAGCTGATGAGTTGGAACCCGCACCACAAACGACTTGAAGTTTGTGTTGTGACGCGACTCCAACTTCTCGACCCTCAAAGTACAGTTGGTCTTCACTCTCATGTACTCCACGATCTCCTCAACCTTCGTGGAGTGATGTAGCCGGGACACGTACAGCTGCGTCGTAGGTGTAGCAGGACGCAGCAGCATGTTTGGTCCTGCCAGCGCGGTGCCGCACTGGAGTTACGCCACCTTCTACTTACTTACCCACTTTTGAATTTCAACTCGTTCTTGTTATAGCGTCTTTTTCTTTTTCTTCTGCGTTTGACCAGAAAAGTAGAATATCGAATTTGATAATCATTTAAAACCAGCTGATTATTCGATTCTGAACGGTAGATTGCACTGCTCTTGGAATAATTATATTCTAATGAGTCCTTCACTTTCATGAAATTTGCTAGGAACTATGGTAAGCGTCAGATAAATTTGCAATAAAGTTAATTGCCCTGTACTTAATTTCTCTGCGTAGGACAATAAATTATGAATATTTTTTTATTACTAGAAAAAGTAAAGGATCACGATAGCTGTCGATTCAGAACAGCTTTATGTCTTTATTTCTGTTTTCGGAATTCAGTACCTATGTAAATTAATGTATGTGGGCCAATGACCATTATTGCACGTTTATCTAATGTCGACCATAGAAGGATCGATTTCTTAAGTTTGGACGACCTATTACACTAAAATTGTTAATTGCTTGTCTTTCTCGTAAACCAACATCAATAACCCTAGACTACCATCTAATGCTGTAACAATTGTCCCCAGGGCCTATTCTCCCGCATGACATTCCGCGAGCCGGTCTGGGTGGGCGGCGCGGGCAACACAACAGGTCTCCAGAGCAAGCTGGGCCTCTCCGACGGACTCCTGGGCTGCGTGGACTTCCTCAGGATCAACGGCGACACCTACCAGCTCATGAAGGATGCTGTCGCCACATTGGATATTTGTGAGTACACTGTAAATGGGAACTGTATTGAATATGTACTTTAAATTGTAATGTTGGGTTTGGTTTTGACGCAGTCACAAGATTGTTGACTATAGATTACGCATCGACACCCAAGGGATTCGGAAACCGAGCCAAAGACGTCAGACAAAATGTAATTGACGATAGCAAAAGCGATTGTCGAAATTCCAAAAATCGAAAGTCACAATCGAGTTTTTTATGGATGGGAAATCATCAATTGGCTCCTTGTACTCTAGGCGAAGAGAAAGGGAGTGTCAGACTCTTACTGACCAATCCCAACCCCTGAACAATCCTTTGTTTATTATTTTTTATTTTAGGGCCGCAGTACCTAACTCTTTTGAACAATCCTGCAATCCACCAGGACCAAGACGAAAGGTATCCTGAAGACTAACAGATCCCTCTGAAACAGTGGTGGAATGGAAACAGATTTAATTAATTACAGTATACAACACCGTTCTGCTGTTATCTCTTCAAGATGTGATGAAGAGGTAACAGCAGAATAAAAGTGGAGGAGATGTTGTCTTAGAAATAAGTACACATCTAGACTCACTGTGATTTCGCGTTTTTAACCGACTTCAAAAAAGGAGGAGGTTCTCTATTCAGTTGAAATTTCTCATAACTCCGTCATTTATGAACCGATTTGAAAAATCATTTTTTATGTGAAAGGATGTACTTTCCGATTAGTCCCATAGAAATAAGATCAAAATCGGTTCAGTAGCTTGTTTTTCTAATCAAAATGGCTGGAATAAATATGTCATCAAAGTAAACGAAATTGCGTATTTTGTTTTCCTGTGACTATCCAGTGTTATTACGTGTGGGGTACCACTAAAAAGTGAAAAATAAATAACTTTTTTACAAAAAAATACTACCGACTTCCAAATAAAAAAAAATACGAAGAAACAACCAAAAACACCGACTTCCGAAATGATGTAATACTTTGTAGTACTTTTCTTATTTGGAACGCGTTTGTATTTTTTTTTCATGATCACTTCACCGCGTGTATGATCTTCTTTAGACATTACATTACGCTGGTATTAGCTGAACAATAAGGCCGAGGCATACATTTAGTCCACAGATATGTATTTTACCAGTTATCCATGTACCTAAAGCGGCGCTGAGTCTAATTCCATCAATCAGGCGCAAATCCAGACTTCGGGCTACTATCGCGAAAGGTGTAAGAAAGGAAGGGAGGCTCCTTTCTTTTCATTTTCCCTGTTCTTTGTCATTTGGCCAATCCAATAATCTCCCTTTTTTTTTTTTGTTTTTTTTTATATCTGGGGGAAATCCTCATGGAAATCCTCCACCCTGGGGCGGGTGGAGGGGTCTGTCAGACTCTTACTGACTAAAACCACCCCGGTGTTCCATCTCCCACCTACGCCGGGGATCGCGGGAACGTATGCGACTTCCGCAATCCCCGGCTGGTGCCGGCCCGCCTCTGCGGGCCACCTCGCGTCGGCGAGGGGAGTGAGGTGTTTAACTCCCCTCGCTACGTCAAAGAGGGGCGCACGGGAACACCACGCGCCGCCACCTCGGGTCCGGATGAGTGGGGGGCGACGGACATCCCCAAGTCCGCCACCCCTGGACCCAGTTAGGGGGGCCGGAAGAGGGCAGCGTATGCCCTCCTCCGACGCCCGATGCGCCTGCTGCGGGCAGGGAGAGCGGTTGTGATCTCCCTCTCCCTTTCCGCAGCCTCCTTCTGCGCGATAACTGTCTCGCAGAAGGAGACCACCGCGTATCCAATAATCTCCCTGCATGAAGTATGAATCAGTGTCCTAAAAGCCTAGTTCGATCCAGCCCGTCCCTAGCTGACCTCCCCCCAGCGACGCCCTAAGCCGAAGCCCCTACCCCACAGGGGGTGCCCTTAGTGTGTAGTCGCTTAGTTTGTCAGTTTTTTATAAGCCCTGGCTGGAGGCTTTGATATTATATTAAGGCCACCACAGGCAAGCCCAGTTAAGCAGTCGACAACCTTATAGGTTGAACTGCGAGACGCCACTCACAAAAAAAAAAGTGTCCTAAAAGCTCCNCAAGCCCAGTTAAGCAGTCGACAACCTTATAGGTTGAACTGCGAGACGCCACTCACAAAAAAAAAATTGTGTCCTAAAAGCCCGACTAAGTTTTTAGATAACATCGTTTATTTTAAATAGACTTGCGAAATTCTTTGCGCTCCGCCGATAATGTCTCTTTCAGAATATTGGTCTTTCGAAGCTTATGTATAAGAGGCTAGATTTTTGGTAAATCTTTTTAAGGCTTATCTAAGTAACTAATGTTGTGTCTACAATCTGGGGTTGACCTTTAGATTAGGGCTGAACATACGTAGGGAAAAACAAAGCGAAAGCTGAACTGATTAGGTTAGACCTCGTGTACCAATGTTTTGCCTGAAGGTGAAAATATTGTAAAGGAGCTCGTGGCTAAAGAATAACAGCCGCACGGGTCGATCAAGGTANTAGGGCTGAACATACGTAGGGAAAAACAAAGCGAAAGCTGAACTGATTAGGTTAGACCTCGTGTATGTACTAATGTTTTGCCTGAAGGTGAAAATATTGTTAAGGAGCTCGTGGCTAAAGAATAACAGCCGCACGGGTCGATCAAGGTTAAGCAACGCTTGCCAAGGTTGGTCTATGGATGGGTGACCATCTTAACATACCGAGTTTCCTCCGTGCCTCGGAAAGCCTTTGTTTCCAGCTGTCATTTGTAGATCTTTGGCAGTCGTTACGGATTGTCAGAAGCCAGTAAATCTGACTCCAGTCTTGGCAAGAACTATGTACCGTGCTACCCAGTTAATTGTTTGTGTAGGTCTGGTAGGCAGCCGCTCCACGTAAAATACTGGTATTCAGCTGAACCCGGTTTTTCTGGAAGTCGACCCCAATATAGTTTCTTTTTTTTAACGTTGGGAAAAGACTAGGCAGATGATGACGTGAAAGTATTGTTATTGTTTATTTTAATAGTGTTGTACCTACTAAATATGGCTTAGTATACGCTAGAGCCATCAAGGCCCGCGCAGAGGGGTTAGACTCGAAGCAAAACAGGCGTTTTAGTTTGTGTAATTTATTCCATCACCACTTCTCACAAAACGTTGGAGGGATACCTCTTTAGGAAAGGCATGACCTACAAACTGTCACGGAAAAGAAAGCCACCTACACGCACAAAACGTTTTGGGAACAAATTAATAATTGTGCGTAANCTTGCCAAGGTTGGTCTATGGATGGGTGACCATCTTAACATACCGAGTTTCCTCCGTGCCTCGGAAAGCCGTTGTTTCCAGCTGTCATTTGTAGATCTTTGGCAGTCGTTACGGATTGTCAGAAGCCAGTAAATCTGACTCCAGTCTTGGCAAGAACTATGTACCGTGCTACCCAGTTAATTGTTTGTGTAGGTCTGGTAGGCAGCCGCTCCACGTAAAATACTGGTATTCAGCTGAACCCGGTTTTTCTGGAAGTCGACCCCAATATAGTTTCTTTTTTTTAACGTTGGGAAAAGACTAGGCAGATGATGACGTGAAAGTATTGTTATTGTTTATTTTAATAGTGTTGTACCTACTAAATATGGCTTAGTATACGCTAGAGCCATCAAGGCCCGCGCAGAGGGGTTAGACTCGAAGCAAAACAGGCGTTTTAGTTTGTGTAATTTATTCCATCACCACTTCTCACAAAACGTTGGAGGGATACCTCTTTAGGAAAGGCATGACCTACAAACTGTCACGGAAAAGAAAGCCACCTACACGCACAAAACGTTTTGGGAACACATTAATAATTGTGCGTAAGTATAGCTAAGGAGTGGAATTCCCTGTCAGAGTCTGTGTTTCCTGATAGCTACAACCTGGGAGTCTTTAAGTTAAGAGTGAATAGCTTCCCGTGGGTGTCTTAAGAGGCGACTAAGGGACTCACCAGAGAATGGGCAGCAGCATTCTCTGTGCGTTGCAACAGCTTCACCGCGTTTGCCGACCCGCCTGCCAAGCGTGGCGGTTTAGGCAAATACCCCCTTTTGGGGAGGCTTATGTCCCGCAGTGGACGTCATTCGGCTAATAATGATGATGGATGATAAATAGGTTACTTCTAGGCAAGCGTGCTCCATCGTCGACCATATCATCACTTACCATCAGGTGAGATAGTGGTCAAACGCGTGCCTTTTCAATGTAAGAAAAAACTTTTTGCACGTTCCAAAGCGTAGATCTCTATGGAGACGAACGTGCAAGAAACTCCACTGACGCTCTGCAGCGCTACATTGGACAAACAATTGATATCTAATGTAAACGTGGTCTTCCGAAGCGTATTGAAAGCGACTAACTTATATCGAAGACAAACTCCCAACTACATTGCCGCAGGATTATCGTTTACACTGAAACTCGGACGTCTGAACAATCCCAACTTGGAACTAATAGAACAAATTAATAGCTAGCTAGTAGGTTTAAAACAAAGTCGCAGACTGATCCTGTCTGTTGCGGAATTTGTTCGAAAGAGTCGCCGCGGCCCTGGAACGCAATGGGCTTTAGAAGGAACACGGATGGGTTTTAGTCAGTAAGAGTCATTTGATGATTTCCCAAACTTAAAAAAAAATGACTGATCCTGTCTGGTTCTTCGCTTGCTTCTTCTAAACCACTCAACGGATTTTGATTCGTTTTTCTTTTATTAAAAACAGCTAAGTCCATGTCGGGCCACGCACAGTGTAGGGTTCCGCACTTCCGCAGCCATGACAACAAATTTTACTATAATATTACAAAGTTACACTTAGCTGTGATAGATTTCCTTTAAAATTTGTTGTTTTTGCTACTTTTATTATTTTTTTCACGTCTCCAAAACAAACCATTTACTTGGCAGGGACACTTGGCTCTAACAAAAATTAGCGCTTTACAGCTTAAGATGTTGCTAACCGATCCTTGGATGGACAAGTGGTTTTCGCACACTCTCAATATTTTTAAACGACCTATCCAACGACACCCATCCCCCACACCATAGGATAGACGATAAAAACAATTCATCGCCAACCTAAAAAATTTTTGAAGTGAAAACTTCTTTAGGTGCGTTGAGCACTTTTTGGGTGAACGAAAATCATGGAATTCGCGTCATGGTCACCGAACGCTTTAGCTTAGTTTTCACTTCTATCAGCCCCCAAAAGCTGCCCCGCATGTTTTTTTCTAACGATTTAATTATACTACTTTGTCGGCGTGATTAATATATGCATAGCCGTACCAAACTTTGTAGTGCTAAGCGTCTCGAAATAAACCGCGGACAGACGGACTGGGCGAAACTATAAGGGCCCCTTGACTACGGAACCCTGAAAAGAGGCATGAACGAGAAAGGTTTGTGTTTACAAGGCACATTAAACGCTAAACTTGAAAAGAAATGAAAGACGAAAAAAATCAGGTGTTCAGTTATGTTTTTCGCGATTTTAGGGCATGGTCCAATAGTAAAACTTGTTCATAATATTCGTAATGAGTACAATTATCACTCTTCAGTAGCCTATATAATTTCAATGAACAACGACCAAAACCGTCCTAAACAGAGCCAGCATTATCAGTATCACACCACTCATAATATAAACACCATCTAAATCAGCTCCAATAAAGATAGCATCGGAAGGAAAATATGACGCGGAGGCGACGGGGCGCGGCGATCGTCCATTACTTCACGCCTCAAAGAGATCTAATCAGTTTATTATTCTAGCGACATACGTTAGTTAAGGTTTGGGAACTCCTGCGTTAAATATGAACAATATTCTAGCTTAGTTTCGTAGTCAAGGACCTGTTTATTCAACGTGCTTTATTAGCTCGTGAAAATAGGCTTTAGGATTGAACGGAGATATTATTGCGTAGGTAAGCTGTTGGTCCCTCACCTCCTTCTGCGAAGCAGTAATGCTAGCAAAGGAGGTGGCGGGCCGCGCGAGGGAAAGGCAAGGCCTTCGCCCCAACCGCCGCAACAGGAGAAGACGCCCCGGACGTCGAAGTCGCAGGGCGATCCCCGGCCACCATAGGCGCGGGCCTACGGACGGCGAGCGTTGGGTGGCTCTCTGTCCGATGTCATTTGATGATTTCCCATCCTTAAAAAAAAAAAAATAAGCTGTTGGTCCCTGCTTAAATTTTTACTTCTTTAACATGTGTCGATATTTTCACGGCTTTGTTTCCGTGTCCTATTGAATAGGAATCGTTCATTTAATCTGAATTAAAGTTGCTTACGGCACGCAGATATTGCGTAGCTTTCGATAAGCGAAATAACCTTCGCAATCGGATAAGTACTTCCCGAAATTATATCCTTCAAATATCTAGTGTGGGTGGAAAAATTAAATCTTTTTAATGTTCGTTTAGATACGACTAGTGAATCGCCACGACTTCGCTCGGGTGCAAATAGGGATGTTGCCTGGGTTAAATTCTACATATTTAGTCCGTCTCGTCTGTTAAATTATCGAAAAATATTGGAAACGTATTTTTTTTAAATCAAATCAATAAAAAATACGAAGATAAAACGCATCAAAGATAAGGAGTGGGGGCTTGTTACGTCACTTTTCAATTAAAAGTGTACTGCTAAGTGACGTCACACGAGTTTTCATCGCACTGTTTCGTCTTCAGTTTTTGTTTACGTGACAAAAGAAAAAATACGCGTCCAATATTTTTTCGAAATCTATTTGACGGACTACGTAGATTTTTTTTAGTTAAATACCCTATAATACAGTGTGTAGGTAACGGATAAAACGCAAAACCTGAAAAGCGGTCATTGTATTCATTATTATGAACAACGTTATAACCTGAACCAAACCTGAAGTCGCGAAAAAAAGATCAACTGGCTCATCACATTTATTTATGTTTGCATAACAGGTGATGTATTATCGTAATTTTAGGGTTGGTCCCGTAGTAAAAGTTGTTCTTTATGATCCTGTACAATGACGCCTTTTCATATTTTGATTTTGTTTAATTTTTATTCTGCCATGTCCGTCTGTCTGTCCGAGGTTTAGCTCAGAGACGCTAAGCGCTAGAAAGTTTACCGTCTACTCCATGGTGTGAGATGTCGTTGGATAGGTCGTGGGGGTTGAGGGTTCGTTCATCCAGGGATTCGTTGGCGAAATATTAAGTTTTTAAGTGCAAATTTTTGCTAGAGTCAAGTGTCCCCCCCGCCCCTCGTCTGCCAGCTAAACGTCAAAAAAAAAGACAAGGTTCCCAATACGGTCGCGTATTGATGGCAAAGCTGCGTGTACCTAACGCATTATTCAAGTAATCATCTAGGCCTCTACATAATCAATACAGCTTCATTATAATCCTACCACATTCCTCCATAATATAACCACATATTATCTCAAACAATTCTGCCATTACATTAATCATAATAATCTCTCTTTTGACAACTTGATCTTCGACTAGGGTTGCCAACTTTTTTAGAAGAAATAGAGTTTTTTTTTTTATAAACTTTATTGTACCTACACCATCAGTAAAACAAAAAGGAATCTTAAAACTAAAACATAGAAGTACAATGGGCGGCCCTGTCGCATTCCGCGATCTCTTCCAGAAAACCTGGGATGGACAGTATTTTATTGTTTTTTTTTTTTAGTATTTGTGATTTTATAAAGGGTAGGTAAATGAAGAGTACAGTCTTGGAAAAAAGAATACCCTTAATTATAAGTATATGTCACCGCAAAATTGCAGACTGCGTAAGATTAAGTGGGGAAGAGTAGGTGAAACGCATGGATAATTCAAAAAACGATTGCTTTAATTATATTAATAACTGCGTTTACGTAACACACAGGACTACAATACAATATGTTGAATTATCACTTAAAGACTTAAAGGTTTTATTGATCCTTTTGTCAGTGTGCCCGTGTGTAACGTTCAAGAAAAAGTTGGCTACTAATGGACGCGAGTGGAGTGGAGCGATGCCTAATGAGACGCACTAGTGATGTGCGCATAGTTACAAATTTTTAGTTTTGGGATTCCGATAGATTGTAATAAATCTTTATTGGATTATAATTTCTTGATATGTAATTAAAAAAATCGTTTTGTACTATAAATCCCATCCAAATTTAATAGTTTCCAATATATCCGAGTCTTATTAAGAAAAACTAGTTTACAAATTCACGCGACATTTTACAATCTTACGGCGTTTGCAATTTCCGGTGACATATATAACTTAGGTACTATTAACAACAAAATATTGCTTAAAGCAAAATATTGTTGTTTTTAAATGAATTGTACGAATACTAGAGAATTCTAATAAAGCCATGGATTTCTTTTATAAGCAATTTGAAATTCTGACGAAAACTCCTTGAATGGAATACTAAAATTTAGAATTCAGTTAAATTCAAACACAGAGTCAAAATAAATAGAGTATTTTAGCGTACTCTTTTGCTTTTAGAATAGAATAAAATAGTGTATTGATTTATTTGCTCAGAATGTAGGTATTTACAGTAAGGTAGTTACAATAATATTAAAGACACCTTGTACATTCTACCATTTTGGCATGCAAACATTGATGCAGTTCATCATCAAACACACAAAACATTGATACACAACTAAAACTTATCAGCTAGAAAATCCGATACGGAGTAGTAACATTTATTTATTAAAATTACAGTTAGTTTCTTTTTGAAACTTGTTACTGGTTCCTCTTTTATGGAATTAGGAATGTGGTTAAGAATAGCCGGTGCCATACCAAAAACACTTTTCCCCCGGTCCTATATCTACCTGTGCGTAACAAGTTTTGGTATTGAGATCGCAAAGTTACATCTCGGTATCTGCTTTCCGACAAAGTTAAAAATAGACGTCGATTACATTTAACAAAGAGAGCAATTTTTTAAATCTAAAGACACTTTAAAAGAGTGTCCGTGGAGTTTCTTGCGCGTTCTTCTCCATAGTGATCTACGCTTTGGAACGTGCAAGTAGCTTCATGTTTTTGACGGACTGACTTTTACAATTCAAAAGAATCTGATAATGGTTTATCCTTTTTTTTTTTAAGGATGGGAAATCATCAAATGACTTCTTCCGCTCTGAGTGGAGCGAAAGGGTGTGTCTCTTACTGACTAAAACCCATCCGTGTTCCTTCTAAAGTTCCTTTGCGTTCCAGGGCCGCGGTGTCTCTTTCGAACAAATTCCGCAACCCTGGCAGGATAATGGTTTATCCTACTAATATTATAAACGCGAAAGTTTGTAAGTATGGATGGATGTATGTTACTCTTTCACGCAAAAACTACCGAATGAATTTTGATGAAATTTGGCACAGTGGTAGATTATAGTCTGGAATAACACATAGATTTTTATCCCGGGAATATGTTCCCTTGGGATAATTTTCGACATTAACGCGGGCGGAGCCGCGGGCGGTAGCTAGTTAGAAATAAATGCTTTGACTTTTTTTGACTTTTGACGGAAATTTCAACAATATATGACTTTAAAAAATTGGAACACAGCTGTCATTTGTAGATTATAAAGTACGTCTACGCAAAATAGAGTACAATACTCCATTTTAGAGTACGGGTGGGAACCCTATCTCCGACTGCCATCAGCTTCAGATAATTCTGTGCTAAACTTTCCTCGACAAAGAGTCGAGAGTTAACTACGGTTTGATGTTTGACTTTCCTGCTGTTTTGGGACGGATTGATAAGTTCTCCGTTCCAAGGATTATTTTTGTTAATTAGCCAACTTTAGATTAGACGAGTTTCCTGATTTCGGCTTGGATTAAAAATATAACGTTGGTTTTAGCCTCTTCCAGCGGCTTCACTTGCGTGAATCTCGGGAATAATCCCAGGAGAAA